>JAQFZC010000058.1:0-99872 GCA_034695205.1 Dicyrtoma fusca
CCGTTGGAAAGCCCTTGATAAGAAGATTTCAAAAACTCCTTAATATAAGTCCATTCCGTCCTTATGGAATGTATAACAACAAGGCTTTCGGTCTGTAAGAGGCCAGTTAGAAGATAAAAAACAAGGGCGCAGCCCTTGTTTTTTTAATTATATAAATTAAACCATATCTAGCACCTTAAATGGGCAACCCAACTTAAGTTGGGATTACGGCCTCAATTTTGCTTTTTTGTGACTCAGTTAGCAGGCAAATATTTAAAGTCACCATGCATTCGTTTTTGTATGAAGAGATCCATAATAGGAGTGGTAAAGTAGTGCGGAGTAGATAGCTGCCTGCCAATAGAAATTTCTCAAGAGAAGTTATTGTTAGTTGATTTACGAAAATATGGTGGTGACTATTCCATACTTTGCGTGTAGTTACTATATTAGTAACCATAGGAGATGTGGTTATTTAGTGTCACAATAAGATATGGAAACCCCGCTCGTGTTGTTCGGTTTGTGACTATCTTTACTATTAGACAGTAACCACGCATAGCCCCGTCTGCCGTACCGTAGCCGAAAATTGCACAGGTTTTGGAAAAAAACCTTGTATCAACATCTGGCAAGGTGTGTGTTATAATATCAGTAAATTATACTACCAGTTCATTACCTTTACTGAAACGAATTACATTTATTTAAATAGCAGTGTAGACCAAAATATATACTCCATTATTTGGTAGAAGCATTTTAAAGCCAAATTAAACGGACTTGGACAGGTGCACGTAAATGTGATAAATTTTCGACAACTTTCTAATTGCACCTCTTGGAATAATAACCTAAGAGGATGAATATTTTCGAAACTCAAAAAAACCGCTAAATATACTAAACAATTGTACGCGTTTATAAAAAAATAAACTTACTTCAAAAAATTCGTTTCAGTGAGTGAGTTCAGCATACACGAAAATTATTGAATGACACTTAAATGTGATAAATTTTGACTTTATAAATTTTGACTGGTAAAGTTTAGTGCAAATTGAATTTAACCACTAATAATCAAAACAAGCCCGGTTAACATTGTAATGTTACGTTAAACGAGTAATTTTTGAAACTCCAGATCCATAAAAAACACCTCGTTTGAGAGCCATTTTGTCATTACGGCAAATGGAAGGTTTTTTAATAAAGTCCCCTTGTTTTGAATACACTAATTATTCAGTTCGAATAGGAAATACTGCCGAATAACACTTTTAAGTTAACCTCTGGTCTGTATAGGGAATAAAAATGAATATCCAGACAAAGTGGAATCGTTGTTCTGTCTCTGTCTGCCAGTACATATTCCTACAATTTTCTCGGTGTTTTAGTGTTTTGAGCTATAAGTAATTTTAATTAGCTACAGTAACCTGGCAATGCTGTTAAAACGGTTAAGAAACCACCCGAGATTGATATTAAAACAAAATCAATACGAAAGTTAACAGTAGGGCATAAATTAAGGTCAAAAACAAGATCTATCACATTTAAGTGCAATACACTAAAATGGTGAGTAGATAATCATAACCATCTAATTATATTATTTGCAGAAGTTTTTTAATTTTATATAACTTGTTTCTGCTTTAATGATTGACTGAGTGAGCAATTTCTAAGCTTGTACGGCCTACAATTTTACTGCACAGCATAGCATTTTTAAGCGTGTAACAGCCGATCATTCTGTGGATTCTGTGGCCGAGTTTTTGATTTCCAAAGTCAATTGAAGTAGCAGGACACCAATTTCAAGGGCGTTTGCACAAAACACAGTAAATCTCGAATCTCCTATAATTATTTTGATCCCAGTGTGCCAACTGAAAGAGAACTGAAACTACGGACTACTGCAACATAAGTGGCAAGAAGTAAAGACGCAATCAGCATCTCTGTGTTATCATTTAATTATTCCTGTTCTTGATCATCTTGTTATCCTACGACTACGACACTACGATTAATAATTACACGAGTACGACCTACGACGACCACAGTTGGAAGAAATAAATTGCAAAACAAGACAAGAAAGAAAGAACAGAATATTTATGTAATTAAAAACGTTCGTCGCTATAACAATAATAATAAAATAATGACTTATGACTTATTGTTTGAGTGCTAAATGACGGACGAGCATATATTTATACATACTGTATTTGTTTTAATAAGGATTATTCTAGAAGGAATTCAATCCACAATAGTTACATCTTGTTGATAATTCACAATTCGGGGACGTGAATTCATAGTTTGCATTTGATACACAAAACACAAATGCGTCCTAGAATTTGACAATTTGGACAACGATTGACGTGTCATCAGCTGTTGTTGCATTGTACTAGCGTTTTGTTTGTTTATAGTTACGTCCGTGCCTGTAAGTAATTAAGCCATAAGCAGTTGAACAGTTCAACATTTATTGTGGTTAATTATAAATACTTAAAAGCGTAGATGTTTGGCTGGTTGTTAGTGTTATAAGTTCAAAGTTGCCAAAGTTCATTGCAGTAAATTTTTATTGTGTAGGCTATAGACTCTAGTGTTAATTTACCGGAGAGTGTTAAAAGGAGGTTTTGTGTGTACCTCAGGCAACCGACTGTGATTGTGACGATTAGACAAACCTAACCTACAGTTTTCGGCTATTTTAGCTCCCTAAACCAGATTAGTTGTAGACAAGGTAATTTCACTGATTCTAAATTCTTCTACTTTCTGTTCGAATGATATACAAAACAACAATACAATGCACATCCGTATTTGTTGTTTGTTTTGTTGATAAGATTATGATGGTGCTGCCGATGTTGTCGATTTTTCAGTAGATCACATTCTGTAGTAGGTGTAAAGAGTGTACCCGATTTAAATTGTTATAATTACTGAATTCCTGAGCTGTTGGAAGCGTACATGGGCATAGGCCTCATTGGAGTTGGACAAAAGGCGTAAATCTAAATGCTTGCATGATATGTAGCATTTTAAAGATCCGTTTTGTATATTTTTATACACTAGATGTGCCTGCGTATTTATAGAGTTTTTAAATTCTTTTTATGGTAATGTAGGGCACCAGTATTGGACATTACATTTTTACATAATGCTACCAGACAAGAAAAGTACGTCGTTCACCTGGCTGCAGGGTACCAAGGGACTAGCACCTGAAGGAAACATGACTGAGAAGATTTGTTTACGAGAGGAATGTGCAATGGAAGTAGACTCACCTCCACCGACCCCTTCGGTTCTGGACGACTCAGGGCCTTTGAATAAACAGCAGAAAGTAAAGCGAATGACTCGAATGGGAGCATCATCTCTGATACGAAGAACATCCACTTCTGGGTAAAATTATCAATTCATGGAACAAGAACTACACGAGGAAGACTAATTTATTGTGGGGACAAATAATGTCGTGACAGTAGCAAGGGATCAACTGCCAGCATCTCTCTGGGACGAAAGTTAACAAAACTTTCAAGGATGTGAAGAATTCAATTGGAAATCTTTCACAGGTTTGCGTGCATTTTTTATGTATAGAATTTTCGTTCTGCAACTAGGATGCATCTTTTTTATAATTCAAATTCGAACGGTCTCAGTAAAAGGATTGAAATCAAACTCAGCTTTGTTTTAAAAATTTGCAGCGTTTGCGGCGATCCACTCGTCGGAGATATGCTCTTGGAGAAACCGCTTCTGTTGCAGATCTTACGCCTACGCGAAGGATTTTAGGACGAACTCCTACCAAACTTTACAGTCCATTTGGGTTTGACTCACCTATTACGAAACAGCCTAATCGCAGGTACGTTCTTTGTATTTGACTCTCAGTCCAATTGAAAATAAAGTTTAAGCGTTGTAATTTTCAAATCTACTCCAAAGCTAAGAAAATGTTAAGCTATTCAGTTAGTATATTTACTAACTGTTGGAAAAATGATTTGTTAATGTAACGGAATAATTTTATGCCTACACAGAAAGTTTCATTGCCTGGACCGGCTCGCCTGTACAACAGTCCTTTGGATAAAGAAAAAAAGTCTCAAGCTCGTGTTGGCTTGCGGGAAGGAATAAACTCCCCTGTTACCCGTCAGAGTTTTTTCCAGAGATCTAGATTACCAAATATCCACGACTAGGTAGACGGAACTATCTAATATTTTCCTAAAGATTTAGATAGTACGTTAGGTATTAAAGTGTCCAAATATCTTAGAAAGTATAATGTGTACTCTGCGCTTCAACTCTAGAATTTATAATTTCACGAAATTGTTGTCTCTTCAAATGACTTTTGAATAAGAGTATAGTTTGTAAAGGATAATTTCCTTCGACAGTTTCTCGGTGAATTTTTGTTCACACATATATACTATGTAGGTATGTTTTTATCGGTATGAAATTGCTGTTTCAAGATCGAACTGCAAAAAAAGAAAAGGATGCGTTGCGTATGTTTTAAAACCAGATGATAACGAAAATATATCCTATGCTAGATGCCTTTGATTACGCTCGTATTTCTCCAATGCAATGGTTTAATTTTTAGGAATAGAAACTGAATTATAATTTAGAGTAGGATCATTTTGATTTTACGTCACACCAGTATACAGTTTAAATTCACAGCGTAACATAAATTATTACAAATAATAATTTTTACTTGATAGTTTGTGATCGCTAACTTCGAGGAGCTTTGGAACTTTGGAACTTTATGAAAAACTGACTTACAGAAGCAAACTTTTAACCGAAACGCCCAGCGAGGAAAATTCTAAAAGACGTACTAGACTTTAAACAACTACCAAATATTTACCAAAATTAGAAAAACAGTCTGAAATTGTTTTGATTTTTGCAGGCTTTCTAATAATAAAGAAGCTTGTTGCTATAATATATTTGCAACTGGTTTTTTAATAAAAGACTTAAAATCAGCAAATTTAATAGATTCTTTGCCAGAAATGAATGTTAGTTTTTTCGCATCTCATCCGTTACTTTTGCTTACCATTGCATTTTAAGGGGGAAATCGTGATCATTATTTTATTTATTTAATGAATGGGTGGGAATTTTACTCTTTTTGGGTACTATTCACAGATTGTGTCAGACACAGAATACAAGAGTCGGAAATCAGATTGATTGCCGATTTCTTCAAGTAATTAATTTGATAAATTAAAATTATACATTTACGTTGAAGAAAGTATTTTCATTTTAATAAAAACCGAACCATTGCATTGCAAAGTGGGGAATCTGACCTATACAGTTTTACCGATTTATGACAACTAATTCACTTTTGTATTATTACTGATAGTAGCGAATTCTAGCAGATCGCTGGACTCTACTAAATAATACTGAATAAAATTAAACAAATACTGCTCATTACATACCACGGGGTAAATATTTTTTTCCGACAACAATCAGCAGCATGGGAACTAAAATTCCGAGTAGTTTTTGTTCGCTTAGTTGAAGTCGAACCATTGGCAACTTTTAATTTTTGTAGCTCAAATTTTCGCTTTACGTCTTACTGACGAAGGTCAAAAAGCCAAAGTCTAGGCGGAAATTTTGCTTTTTCTGATACGTACTGTTCAAAGATTGTGTCAGACACAGAATAAAAGAGTCGGAAATCAGATTGATTCCTATTTTTTTCAAGTAATTAATTTGATAAATTAAATTTATTTTGTTGAACGAATTGTACTTTTTAAATTCCATTTTTAAGTATTTCGTTATCATCCTTATGGAACTGTAATTAAGTACATCTACAGGACTCTCCGTATGAGTACTTAAATATTGCATCCGATATGTTGAACACATTAAAAATATACTATCCATGGGCGTGATTCATCAAGTAACTTAATTTAATATTCATTCCTCCAGCAAATTCGAGTCCGTTACGCTTCCATCAGTTTATCGACTAATTAAGAGTGCGAATGCGAATTTTAATTTCAGCTTTATGCGCGAAAAGGTTTCATTATAATTATAAGCCCAGACAAGATTTTCCAGTATTTTCACAATGACCAAACCCCATACCATTACTGACACCTATAAAGTAAGAAAATGAATGTGCATACATTTAAGCAACAAGCAAAAGGCAGTGTGCGCAGCAGTTAAAACGAGGAAGATGATCTGTTGATGATAGAAGATAAAAGATAATTACTCACTTGCAGCAATGAGCGTCCGCTGCTTCTGTGCCTCAAGTCTCAAGACTGCAGTTAATAAGCAGTAACAAATAACAAACATCAGTGTGAAGAAGCAACTTATGGTACCGTACGAAACTGGTGCTTGAATTTATGAATAATGAATGATTTATTTACTGTCACTGTATTTCTCGTACAAAACAAACCTACGGCGAGTTTAGTGTACTACTACTACAAACAACTACATGCTTATTAATTTAAAGCAGCTCGAGTATTACACACAAGATAGAAACCTATGCGTTCATAATTTATTTGTAGATACATGCATACAATATTTTTTCTGAATACAATGAAACGTCAACAAAAACACACTGGGATACACGGCTGCTGGTCATTACAGATACAAGTTTATATTAGTCTTCCATTCGTCTTCATTTTTCAGCTCATTTAGGAACAATTAAGATTTGGACAGATGAAAAGATTCATTTGTCATCATCACGGAATAAGTTCAACCGTTTTTCTATGTGCGCTTTTTTAAGTTTTTAATTATCCTCCCGTCGCTCAATTTATTCAATCCATTCACTCCACAAAGCTGTATATATATATACGGATAGAACTTTATTGATGAGTTTAAAATGCGTATTATAACTTCCTAGGATAGACCTACTACATTACCTATTTTCTTGCACCACACACACGATAGTATTAATACTACAATCTATTTTTAATAGTTAGTGAGGACGTAGTTTAACTATCTGCAGTATCTTTAAACTAAATAGGTAGTACATTACCTGTGTTTCTCAATCAAAACCTTTGCCCGTCACAAGGCATTGCATCATTGCATGTCTAATTCATATTACATCTGCGTATTTTTGTATCTGCTAGACTTGTCCAAGTTGTAACGCGATCGTCCATTTTTATTTATTTAAGCAATCGTCTGCATTCTGCAGTACATATAGATTGGCAATTGTATTAAAAAATGTACTAGAATTTTTCTGCTTTTCTAAGCTCCTGTTCCTGTTGCTGTCCTGTACTTCTGTCTCCTGTCCTTCAGCACGATTTCATGGTAAATTTAATGTAAAACGTTCAAATGGGAAATAGCGAGAGAGAAAAAAAAACAGATAAAAAGTCCAAGCACATCTCTTACAAAAGTTTGCGATAAAATTAAATAGGTACATTGTATAGTATTGCATTGTGGGCATAATGCTGATAATTCCCATTCACCTTATATAATCAAATGGCTACTTAAAAAATGTTCACGCAACGAGCTGCTGTGTACAATAGAGAAATAGAATTATTCAGTCCCACACGCTAAAAGTACCACATACATATTTAATTATGTGCACATTTTGCATCGAGATCTAATTGCAACGTAATAAAGATAAACTATATATTGTATACATTATGCATGACTTTTTAGACAGCTCAGCTGAGGACAACAACAACACACACAGAGGATCTAGAAATTGAAATTAATTTTTCCTCAATGATGAATTAATTGTATGTGATGGGGATGGGAGTAACATTTACTGCACATGCATACGCAAATCAGTTAAGATTGGCACTTTTCGTAGTTCAAGTTGGCACATGGGCAATTCTTTTAACTTTTAACAGGCCTGCATCGTGATTAAGCATGCAGAATACAGATTGCTGCTGATATGTGGTTTTCGTTCATGCCAAATTAATGTGTATAGGCATATGAAGAAGCACTGAGATTGACAAATGTTGAAACCTTTTTGCCAGTCTATCATCAATGAAGATGTCCACCCCGACAACGTTGCTAACGATAACGAATCATGCAATTAAGATCCCTCGCATTAAATTTATTGCCAAAACAGCACTACAACTGAATATTATCTTCTAGAATTACTTTCTGCTACTGTAGTGTAATAATATGTACATGCTTATATTATCTTCCGTGGCTTAAACTAAATAAACTATTTAATCTGCTATTAAAAACCAGAACGGAAATCCGACCTAGTGTCACGTAAGGAGTAAAAGTAATAAAATTTGAATAAAGCCAATAATTACATCTTCTGTAATCTGTAATTAAATTTTAAAAAACACTGTAATGTGCACATTCAAAATACTGCCATTATGCCATTATTGTCTCTACAATTACAGTAATCAATTCAACGGAAAAATTGCAATGCAATGTGCAATTAAATAGCCAGTTGATCACAAAATGAAGCTGATCGTGCACGGAGTTAGAGTAATGGGAAGTTATATAAAAAATAGTAATAATACTTATACAAGTTATCAGGAAAATTGAAATTCAGAATAAGAAAATTGAATTTGAAATTAAATAATTTACGCTACAAAATAAACAGTTTTTGGTTTGACTTTTGATGCCGTGTCAGATTTTTAAATGATTTAAACTAGCTAGGTATGTATATCTATGTAAGTAAGATAGGTATAGCTCTGACCTTTAGTGCACTTTGGTAATTATTAAATATATGCCCGCAGTTACCTCTAACGACTTTATGCATAATGTCCAACGATTACTGGTTGCCATAATGAGTAAATAAGCTGGTTCTTGGTCTTGTTTTTACAATGCACAATGAAGGGATACGTACAAAATCCTCCATACTATTATACTGGCAAATGCTGATGATGGTGTAAAAGTAACCGTGTGGACTCGAGAAATATGTATCCTACAAGATAGTTTGATTCTCTATATGGAGATGCACATTGCATTTATATTTATGTATGCTTTTAGTTTCTTAGCTTTTGCTAAAGCTTTCTATTTTCCTTTTGTGATAAAATATTAATGAAATCATAACTTGTAAGCCTCACTTTTTCCATGTGAGAACCGGAATGTATAATCTTCTCATTTGATATTAATTATCATCGCTGAAATTTAAAAATCAGACTTCAATTCAGGAACAAGTTTTTTTCACTCCCATTCAGTAGCACGGTGAGCTGTGAAGCAGGAGGATCTGTGTAGTATTTCTGTTGTAGACATGTCAGTTGTCGCTCCGCAACAGTGTCTGTCTGTCAGCTAAAGTGTTCTATAAACTTGTAAGCCATATACCCCTACTTTCGTGTCGCTATATAATGAACGCCATAAAATATGAAGACATGGACATCCCTTTCGTTTGAACTTTTTAATGAATTTAATTGAATCTATCAGAAAGCAATCATTAATATCAAATTATCATACTAATATTTTGATTGCTCTGCGTCTCTGCATGTCACCCCCTCTCCATTTCCATTCCCATTTCACTGCACACACACTTTGCCAGTGTACCAAACCAGGGATTCTAATCCAGCTCTATCAAAGCGTAGAGAATCAAAACACAAAAGTGAATAATCGAAAAAATATTACTCGTGACACCACCTGTCAATAATGAACAGGGAACATGAGATGAGATGAGATCAATCTACCAACAATTATGCATAGGAGACTGTCAAATGAAAAGAAAATTATTAAATCAATCGCTCCACTTTTATTGCTACTGATACTGCTTTGGCTGGGACTATTGCTATACAGTGCCTCGCTTTCTTTCACAGCTCATGTGTATGAAAAGAGCACCGGAGAGCACAAAGCAAAACAAGCTGTCAAATTGACTAGGTAGTTTACATGCCTCATCATAAAACGATTACCTACTTGCCATGCGATTAACGATTATGATTTTAGGAACCACAGCCATGATAGGACAAGGCCTTTTTGTTCTAAACCATTGCACTACTGCATTGCATTGTAAACGGTACTGTGACGGACTCGGGTGGTGTGTAATGCAAAGTGAAAGAGGAGCGTAGACAAACAATAAACAAAGTACAGATAGTAAAGAAAAGTAAAAAATCTATCCATAATGCTGATGAATAAATAAATACTCAAAGCTATTGGGATTGACTATCGATACCGGCAAAGACAAAGTGATGCCGCATTTAGTTAAAAAAAAAATCTAAATTGGTTTTGTGTGTTGGACTTTCTGCTTTTCTGGTCCCTCCACAGCATCGTGTACCGCTGTAGCACCAAGATAGTATTCAGATTTAGATTTCGATGCACGTATTCAGCACATTTTGGTGTTTACGGCTAAATGCCACCGTAAAGGCCCATTTTAGTTCCCTTTTCTTCAAAGGATTTAATTGTAAACGTGTAGAGTCACTCGTAGCACTGTAGATTGAGTGAACTTTGAACTTTTCAACATTTTTGTGGATGATGCCTCGTTTAACTCCAGAGATATGCAGTCTACCTGTACAAGCCTGCGCTTTGCTTTGACTACATAGACAGTGCCAGATCATTTGAACTTGTGCTATGTACATATACAAACAGAATAATCATGAGCTCGGCTTCCGAAGTTTATTTTTCTATCCAACGGAGATTTTAAAAAACAATAAATCAGGGGACGTTTATTAAAACAACACGGTGTTGAGTGAAATTTATATCCATGTAGGATGTCCATACGTGCCTAGATCAGTTTATAATAATTTCCTGTATGTATTTAGTATTTTCATTTCCCTTTTAGCTACTACTGAGCTACGTGTGAGGAAACTTTTCATTTTAACACCATGCTGTTATTTACTTCCATCTCAACTCAACCTTCTTATCCTCTCGAGATGCAGCAGACTGCAGAGCAAGAATTAATTATTCTTGTAACCCTTTTACCTCGGTGTGTGTATGTGTTGTAACAGGATCGCTTATACGATGCGTTTATGTAGGTAGTTCAAAATACGAGTAGTTGCCTATAATTACATACTCTGGTCCGTCTTGGTCTGCGATCGCGATCTGATCGTATAAGATGCACTTTGTATGTATACAGAGCATCCACATGTACTCACTCTAAACAAAAACAAAGCGCACAAATCTCAGATTCCGGATCAGAATGATGCACATGGTAATTACCTACGTGCATTAGGTTCATAGGCAGATCATACTTACCTTCATGCATTTTCAACGCTGTACTTCACTGAGCCACTAGTACCAGCACCAGCACCAGCAGTGCAACGACAGTAATTATTGTTATTGTCTACCAAAACCAAAGGCAAAACCAAAAGCAAGTTGTTATGTGATTGTTTTTTTTACGACGCTCCTTTTCGTTTTTGTCTTTTCATTTTCATTTTATTAATGCTCTTTCTACGTGCTTTGCGTAAATAAATCCTTTCATGCATTTATCAAACCTTCCTAACTACCGGCATCATCGGCAGTCCAATAACTATATAAACATTGAGAATCAAGTATGAAGTCGTTCAGGAGGACGACTTCTCAATTCTCAGTCCTGATCTTTAATCATATATTTTTTATTGTATTATTAATTATTGAATTATTCCATGTTAGTGTATAGGATGTAGTCTGAATACTGAAACTGTGAAAATTTACTGCATAATGTGCAACTTGCAGCAGTTTTGGTTTTTTGACTCAGATTATATCTGTATTAAGAGTATATATTCCCTTCCATGTCAGTGCAGCAATAAAAAAGGATTTTATATCGACAGAGCAATCTTTATGTTTTTCTGAACTGTGTGTCGGAGCAGTTAGAATTGGATTGTGGAGGTATTATAGCTGGGGATGGATGGATGGATGGTGACTTTATAAAAGAGTCTTGCAGAGATAAGAAATTTTATTAGTCTATCCATTATTAAATACTTTACAATACTTTTGCATATTTAAATGCTATCTACTTCTGTGCCACAACAAAGCCAAATGTACGAGTTTAACAGGTATACGGATTTCAAAAGAGACTGCACCATCGATTTCATATGATCTCGATCAGCAGGAAAAAACAGTGGAAATGGAAATGGAATCTAAATCTCCGGCTGGTTGTGGTCGTGCACAATGTGATACAATCGTCCATAAATATGTATACACTAATGCACTGACATGTGTACGTAATATTTTTATTTATTCTGTATAAAGTCGTTTCTCATTTCCCTTTGTAGTGTAACACACTAACCTTTATCCTGAGTCAGCGGTCATATTTATATTACATGCAAGCTAGTGAAATCCAGTGTCGATCGCAGGGCAATCAGCAGAATAAGTACGGTAGACGATGTAGAAGGGAAATTTTAATTGCTGAATATAAAAAAATTCTATTTATGACACGACAGCAAGCGTCAATACATATATCGCTATGTTTTACCGGTTCTCAGATGACGCTCTACATATATGTGGTGTACAAAAGTGCATTACTACCTAAATTGTTTTTTGGCATGGTTAAAATGTACTTTGTACTCGCTTTATATAATTAGTTATAAACATGAGGTATCAAGGCGAAGAACATAGCCTGACCTGATCTTACTTAACACTAAACTAAACACCTAAACTCTACTCTCAACCTAAGCGATTTGTTTTTGGCAGTTAAAATAATAAAGTGCTAAAACTTGTGGGAATGAATGAAAATGTATTACAAATAGAGTTATTCTTGGTGCCAGTAGTAGCTATAAAGTTGACTGAAACAAAAGTTAGATTACTTAAAATAAAGAATAACAATTACGGCAATTAGTTTTGTTTATTCTTAAATTAAACTGCATAATTGGATTGTGTATGAAATGCCAGCAACTCGTATTAACTCCCGTACCGTATAAACAAAGCTTACCTGTAGGTAATAGTAATGAAGTACATACATACTTTTAATGAATTACACAGCTGCGACTGAATTTCAACCCAAGGAAAATTCTCACAAAAATAAGCTTGAAGCACATTTCAATTACGTTTTACATTGTATGGAGGTATGTATATGTAATAATGATAGTAATAGTCGAATTTATTATTGTTATAAATCAAACTTATCGGAAATATCAAATTCCACACATTTTATTTCACAAAATAAAAAAGACGGTTCACCAATGCAATGCAATGCTTTTGCTTCCACTTCCACTACCACAGAATCCTCTGATACTACCCCAACTTCCACTCTCCGTGTTAAACTCCTTCTTTTTTAGGATCAAGGTTGAGGCCACCATTTCAATTGAATTGTGTAACTTTTCTCGAAACCTGTATCTTTCTAAAAGGCTATAAATATTATCAAATATGAAATAAATTTTGATTAAAATCGTAAATCACACAATACCCCCTGTAAGGGTGTAGACGTATACCTACAAATACACACACTCGCTTTCGTTGGAGGTTGAGAGGCTTATTCATGTCGAGTTCGCATAGGTCCACAAGTATATACATATCTGTTTGTAGCCTTAACTCCTTTCTCGTTCTGGTCATAGTGAATTAGGTTTAATAGTCATTTCTTGAAGAAAGAGATTGTGGATTTGGATTTACTAATTTTACACGCGGAAACATTTGCATATTTGTTACGCGTGGAGCTGTACACTTGTAAAAACTAACAACTCTGCTATTTGTTTGTGTTCTCTGCGCTCTTTCTTGAAGACTTAAAGAGGCTTAGAAGCTTAAAAAAGACATCAGCAGGAGCCGAATGCTTGTGACTAGTTCAAAAATGTTAAATTTTGACAGCCACCCTGCGCCGTGTAGGAGCAGAATAGACAAGACAATGCTACTTAGAGTTAGAGCGCATCTACCTTGAAGTAGATTGGTAGCCAGGTAAGTAATTATCTATTCATATAAGAAAGCTGTGTAGGTACGTGTACTTGTGGCTGCAATCTGAATAACTAGCGAGCAGCATGGTTACGGTGATGGTAATGGTAATGGTACTTCGTAGTATAATAGTATAGTAGTGTGTTTTGACTATGCATCCATTCTCCTCACACCTGAGATTCGATTGCACTGCAAGAAGATGACGACCTTGAGCATTGAGCATAGGATACTGCACTTCCGTGCATACATAATAGTCTACCGGCGTATAGTGCACATCGTGGATGGTTGTTGGGGGAAAAGAAGAAAAGTAGATTTTGTTCATCCTCAAATCTTCACTGCCTGAGTTCATAAACTAGGCTTTTTTCACGTTTCATTTGATATTCATGTACGTACTTAAAGCTTCTTGGCTTCGATTGAACTCCAACAACACACTACCATTTTTTCCCAAGTAGTAAATGAACTTCACACAAGACTCAATCTTACCTTCATGGACTCTCTCGTACACCTTTTACTTTCACGACTCACAACCGTTCTATAGAATCATTCTAGAGTCAGAGTCAAAGTCTGATGGCATGCACCTACATAGTTATATGGACCGTAGACATCTATATATAGTGCTTCGTTAGTCAAGTGAGAGCGAATGCGATTCTGATTCTGATTCTGCGGCGTGAAAGAATGTCCTGTCCTGTGTCTTCCCTTCCTTGCCAAAAGGATTGCGATAGCATAGTTCCATGAACTGCTCAAAAGACTCAAAAACGACGATGAGAAAATGTTCGAAATTTAATTTTTAAATCCAACAACCTACACCACATCCTTCTGATCATATCGCAGCCCTTCACAAGAATGTCATGCCGTGTCGCTGTCATCTCACGGCAGATGTATGTACGGGATATTGTAGGTTAAATCGTAACCCAAGGTAATAACAATGCATTTTTTTGTTCATATCCTGAACCTGTCTCGTACATACATACATACCTACTTTCTTATGTAACGACAAGGAAGATGCAATAAGTGTGTATGCACTATCATTATTATGAAGACAAAGACAAAAAATTTCCTAAAGGATTACACATTCCAGTCTTGTGTCTTTAATTATAATGCTAAACGGATTCCCACAAAAGTATGATTTTAATTTTTGATATATTCACCATAAGACTTTTTATTTATTCAAGCGATCCAACAGAACATTATAATATATTATAATATATATATATACTAGTGATGAGCTACAAAGTCATTGTCACTACATCTTCCATTATTTACTATACATACATATATAGTTCATACACTGTAGGTATAGTTCATCGTCGTATCATGAACAGAGTATAGTAATAAATTGTCACTATCAATATACTCTGTGAAAACAACAAAAATTACAATAATACAACATGATACATTATTATTTTTAATATTAAAACACAATACATAAAGATATTCAGTCTCATGGCGTTAATAAGTGCAGCAAGGAAGTTTCACTGATTATTTTTTGACGTGCCCTGTCTGTCTGTCTGGTGTGGTGGATGTGGGTACTGTGTATAGACATAATATGATGTACTTAGGTAATGATTCTGAAGATTTTTAGTTATTGGGAATTTTTTCGGAATTGGTAGTAGTTAGTTACTGTGCACCCAATACAACTCTCAAGATAAAAAGTCGAATTATTAATTGGTTGAGCATGTTATCATACTTTTTCAATTGGATTATTTGAAAGTGTAAGAATAATTATATAATAATAATGCATATATGTCATGTTGTAGACCATTTCCAATAGAGGCGATTAATTTGTTGTTTACATTTTGATAAGATACTATAATAATTAATTATATAGGTGTAGATAGTTCGAGTGCAATTTTAACAGTCAATAGTGCGTAGCTGCCGAAAGTCTTTTCAATTATTCTATGATATATCATATCAAAGATAATTAATCACTATATTTATATATATCCCCGTAATACATTAGACGATTTATCTTATCCACTTTTTTTGCAGTAAAGCTTATTAATGATACTCATCTAAACGACATACAGTTGTACATACAGCCAGTAAATTTTGGATTTTGGAATACATCAGAATTGGTGTGTATTTAAATAATATATATACTAACATATTATTAAATTATAATTACCAAATAACAATAACCATAGTATGGCTGACATTCTTGCATTTAAGAAGAATAACAAGAAGTCTGACTTAATTGCACACACAAAAATCCCAACCGAGCAAGTTTTTTTTTTGCTTTCTTCTCTATACACTTTACATGTTTTCATGTTGGGCTCTATCCTCTCTTCGTGTAGTAGACACACTGCATAAGGTATTCCATCGTTATAACGTTATATTATTACTATTTTTTTCACACAGATTCACATTCCCTTGTAAACTGTAATCGAGGGAATTAAATTCATTCATTTTCTGACACATTCAACTGAACATTCGTTCACTCCTACATAGTACAAAAAAAACTGGATATTAATATTTTACAGTATATTCACACAGATATTCAATTCACTACAGTTAGATAGACTCTCTCGATTGCATAATATATAATATAATAACATTTATAAAGTATCTTAGTTCGTAATATTACTATTACTATTTTGTGTTCCTAGCTATTAAATGAATAATATAATTTATCTTCTCTCTGTTAATGAATACGCTACAACTCTCTCATGCTTTCCCAAATCCTCGGGGGTACAGTAATTAAGCAAAACCTGAACCTTAAGTAAGTAGGTAATGTAGGTAAGCATATACCATATACTACCTCTGCCTACATATATGTATGCAATTACCTATATGTACATATATAATGCATGTGTATATATACGCACAATGTTTGTGCAATTTATTTGCACGCAAATGGCAAAAACAGCAATGTCAACAACAGCAACAGCATCTGTCGATGAATGAATGACTGCGTACAAATTCCGTATGTAGGCGATAATAGATTAAGAGCCAAAGAGCACCATAATTGGCGAGCCGCGATGAATGTATAAAATTAAGTTAACAAGGCAAAAATGTATCACTAGTTTAAGAGCGGAAGACTACATTAATAATAATTACTACAGACTATTGGGACTAACGACAACAAACTACATAAACTACGACACGGCAACAAAACTAAAAGCTAAATTTTTCAATACAGTTACTTACACATAATGTTTAGAGGTTAAAGCACTATAGGGGAAAACATAGGTTCCTTTTCTTTAAGTTATTCTATGGCCATTCTAAATACAGTTTCTTGTTTCTTCCATTATACATTTTTAGCAAAATGTTTCTTCTTTTTAGTATATTTAATTATAACAAATATTGGGGTTGAAGGTATTTTGCTTTTTATAGCTTTCATAGAGGTACCTATTTTATATCTCTATACATGCATAGCATCCTAACTTTTTGGTATGTAATTGGTAAAATCTTGAAATAAAAATACAAAATTTCTGTAACTATCCAATTACATAAATTACGATTACAATAATAAGTGTTCTTAAGGGGCTTAAGGCGATTGTTATATAGCATAGCATTTAATTTAATGCAAACATTTGTGTGTGTGTGTGTTTGCGTGAGGTTGTAAGTGTAGGTCATACGTATCCTCACGTAACATTATAGCGACCGCTGGGAGCACTCAAGTCATTATTGTCGAGGAATCAACAAAATATTTACGAATTACTTGTAATTGTAACACAAGTACATTCTATATACAGTAATGTAAAAAAAAACAAAAAATCAAAATGTTGATGAATGTAGCACGACACAAAATTACTTTTTTTTTCTCTTTCGATTTTTTAGTAGAAATTTGGTTTGGGAATCTTTGTCAAGCCAGTCTCTTTTCTTTTTCGAATAGGAAGAGATTTGGGTTGAATGGGAGGGGAATTATTACTGGCGGTAGAGTCATTGCTCGAGTAGGGAAGACTTCTGCTCTGCAATTCTGGGCTATTCTCACGTTTTTGTTCAAATTGTTTGATGGCCAACTCAATGTGAGATATTTTATCCGCATCTAAATCTAATTCCAATGCTTTCTTAATCCAGACTGCGAGCTCTGGGTATCCGTTGGAGAGATCGTCACTTAAGTTGTCAGCAGAGTCATGGGCAGCTGAGGACGACAATGAGTGATCCGCTCCTCTTCCCCTGTCTGGACCAAAAAATGGTGATTGGAATAGATTTGGTCTCTGACGTCGATTTGTATTCGATCCATTCCACGTATTTTTGCCAGGATTTCGACTGCCACTGGTTGGACCACCACCAGTGCGTCCTCCACTACCACCACTAATACTCCCACCCACATTCCTTCCACTTCGATTATGCTGACTGTAACTACTGGGCGCATTGTTCCTGTAGAATTCGACCGTTCCACCCGCTGACAAGCTCCGTGTTGGCGGAGCTAGCTTTACACTCGCTTTCTTAGGGCTATTGCTACCACTACCGTGGAGACTTGACAGCGGAGTTTTCTTCGTCGTCCCTACGCTGCTCGTCCGCTTATGACCATGATGATTTCCCCTTAAGGAGTCTCCATTGCCCACCCCGACGGCTCCAGTCTCCTCGACAGATACATTACGCTGTCGATAGCCCAGCTGAAGACCTCTGCTGGGACGCTCACAGGACGCACTTCGACCATTAACTTCCCGGCAAGCAGACCTCATTGGCACCTTATTCACGACACTACTACTTGCACTTTTCACAACATGATTCACACGATCCGGTGTGACGCAGAGTCCAATCTCCTCGTCCGTCGAGCGTGAATCGGGCCGATCTAGAAAGCACATAAAAAATGAAATCATCTTCCTATATCCCCACTCACACATGATACACTATCGTCATCTTTTACATCCCCACGTCAATTCGCCCCTCCACTGTATTCCTCTAATCTGAAATGCACAGCATTTCCACCAATTAATTCCTAAGCCTCAAGAACATGTTTCGGGATCCCAACTTGCTGTTGTTATACTACTTGCCTTTTGCATGAGCACAATTTGCTAGCATGGTTTGAGTACCGCAAAGACCGACAGAGGCAGTAAATAAATAAAAGCACATCAGGATGTCTCTATATAAAATCTTTTTGCTTCCCAACCTCATGACATGACACTCGTAACCTTTCAATTTAGAATGCTCAATTTACAAACACTCCACCTTCTCCATTTCTGATGCTGGCTGATACTGGTTTATTAATGCTAATTGTGAGTTTGTGAGACTAGTATATAGGTCGTCCAGTGTAACCTTTATGCTGAGGATTTCTAGCTTCCATGGCAAACAGAAGGGACAGACAGATTGCCCCCGGTAAGCTTAACTAACAGTCATGATATGCTGGTCTCTGCTTCTTTTTTTTTGATGATTTTGCTGGCATGTGAGAAGAAGTAACAAAGTTGAAAAGTCTTAACTAACAAGATGTTTGCGTATGCAACTCTAATCATTTCATATCACATTATACAATAAAGCTGGAGGAAGAAGAAAAAAAAACCGGGCGTCGCTTTCTTAACTTCTTAACTTTTGACAAAGTCAACTGGTTGTAATGAGAAATACATAGGGTGCATGCTAAAATCCTTCCAAAGGGGAAAAAAAGAAGCTTTAAAGTTTTAAGATTCTCTTTCGTCTCTCTTCCCTCTTAGTGAGAGAAAAAAGTTCATCACTGCACTCTGCATTTATTTAATATTTTACATGTGTACAACCATCATACCTTTATGTCATGTTCACTAAAATTTACACGCATTTCTAACAATGAAACATCACTTATTGTAAGTTTATGTGGATTATAATGAACAAGGAAAGGAACGGCAAGGGAAGGAGGAAACTTTTATTTTTTTTATTGCTGATAATAATCGCACATTACTCATCATAAATGAAAATGAAGCTGTTCTCTTCTTTTTCGTATAAAACAAAAACAAAACCTTCAAGGTTCCAATTCCATTCCTTTCATCCAGACACTAACTAACTGGAATCTTGCACTTGTTCCAAAATGTCTGCATGATCCGCACTACTTGAATGGGAAATTCAATGAACATTGCAGTCATGGAGGATTGTGGAACATTTGCATTTGCATGAAACATTAGTATGCAAGCACTTGGTTTCAAATACTTAACCCAACTCTTGACTCTCCTACACACGTTCAGCCTCATAACGCAATATATGTATACACTGCGACGGATTCCTATTCTACTGTCACTTTATATTCTCATAGACTGCCAAGTCACTCTTGAAATTTTACGTGCTTCCTAATCATGTCATAATATATATAATATCAACTGAAATGTGGAGTGGGCTTAGAGACTGGAATGATTGACACCCCAGCCAGAGTAACATCAATAATAAATTGACCATGCAGCATCAGTATCACCGTAAGTACTGCACTGTAAAGTCCCTAGCCCTCGTAGATACCTATACCCACCAGCATTAGCTTTCACGTCAACGTGCCAGCTGAGCAGTTCCACTGAATGCTGATGGACACAAGAGTCAAGATGGAATGTGAGTACCTGCCTTTAATATCTCTATCCACACAAGAGCAAGAGAACTTTAAGTGACTTAGCAAGGGCTGTACATTACTATCCAAAGTGTTTGTATTCCTATTCATGACACAAAAGATTAAAGTCGGCAACCGAGAATTGGAGCATAATTGAATAAAATCCACTACTATACGAGATTGCGTAGTAGTAGTATTTTTACAGATACATTACAAGAGTTACGTTTGACTAGACTCGGTGCAATTTGGGTCAAGGAAAATAGTTAAAGATAATGAATATATATCGGCTCACACACTGAAAAATCTAAGCTGAAATCAAGAATCAATAGAATTTCAAAATACGGCAAGAAGTCGAGCGAATATCTTGTATGCTTGTGCTCAGTAGAGCTTCCAATCAGAAGCTAAAGCTACCGCTGCACTCTGTATTTTGATCTCCGTTTAATACGTCTTTATGGAGAATCAATGGGCGATTGTAAAAGTAAAAAGGAGCAACTGATATCCGTACATACAGTGACATACACCTACACAGATAAGTGGACCCCATTGCCTAATACTGGTTAATACTGGCAGATTAATCCTTGATCTCAAGTGCTAAGTTTTTAAGCAACAACAAGTAAAACTAAAAGTTCTTCCCTCCTTCAAGAAAACGATAAGAGGTTTTAGATAAATGACCCTTTGTTATTTCTAAGCATCAGCCTTTCCTATCATTCACCCACCCCTAACGTTAGTGACTAAACGCAGACCGTTCTTTAATCCTCTCTTGCTAAAATCTCTGTGGAAGTTGGGCCTCTTTCGTCGTTTCGTACTGAGCTTTGATTCTTCTCTTGTTGGATTTTATAGGAAAAAGATATGGGAGACACATGGACAGTCGAGCCCTGCAAGTAAAGCCGACAGACTCGAAGACTCATGAAAGCTTTTTGGGAGAGGCAGGAAGAGACGAGATATAAAGGCGAGGGTAAAAGAGCATTCATAAAGTACGAGAGTAAAACTTCGTCAAGAGTCAGGAGGATATGCAGGAGCATGAAGAGGAGGGACATAAAAAACAGACATGAAATCCGTGGAGATGACGAGGGAAGGGTACGCCAGGCACAGTCCGTATGGACCTCCGCCGTAAACATAGACAGCAACAACGGTATAGCATTTCAATCACGGTAAATCCTTCCTTTCTTACCTTCGTCAGTAGACAGCGACCGAGCACGGAGAGCATTGGATTTGCGACTCATATGTCCTTTTAGACCAAAATCCTTGTTGTTCGGTGGTTCTAGAAGGATTTTCGGAGTTTCCATTAGTATTTTTGAATTGTCGGAAGTTTTGTACCCTTCGTCAGAGATTTCTGAGCTGGAGTCGCTTAAGTCCAAGGACTTCTTATTAGACGAGTACACTGGTGTAGAGTGAGCAACGGGCTCAAAGGGGAGGTCACGTCTAAAAAAGAAAATTCAAAAAAATAAAAAAGTAAAAAACGATGAAACATACAAGTCACGTTGCTCCTCTCATCCTCCATAGTCTTTACGCATATCCACCTTCGACACATTTCATTGTCCCTTCACAACCCACATGTCAGTCATCTGATTCCTTACTGATTGCTGATTCAAGATAAGGCATTTAACTTTTAAAGCCACACATTCTGATGAGTATGCGATACGGATGAAAATATTTTATAATTTTGATGCTTATCAACCTTCTTAATTGCTATGCAAACTTCTTGGTAACCTTATGACATCTAACCTTTGCGACTTGGAATCTGAAAATTTGAAATTTCCTGACAGCCCCTTCTCAATTGTAGGTAAATTCCCTTCGTTGAGTATTGAAGAAATAGAGCTTTTTTTATGATCAGTCACGATTTAAGCAACAAATTGTGAACGATGAATGGGAAGAAAAATAAATATAACTGACTGTTAAAGTGTTAAAAGTTGAACAACAACACTCGCTACACTCATTTCCCTGCGAAAGTCACTTAATTTCCTCGAAAAGTCGAAAACTATAGAAATTTATTGTAACAAACAAAGTCTCCCTGAACTGTTTCACTCATGTTTTACAAAGAATCTTGACCGTCTCATCATCCGGACAAAGTTGTACTCCTCTACCGGCAAGTAGTAGGGGCATAAACCATAATAAACATCAAAATCGTACAAATTAAACACACCATTACCACACGCACACTGGGGAAACTAACATAACTAGGCACTTTTAATGGGCGACAACAATAGTTTCTCTCGTCCCATTTACCATTCTGTCTTCCGGTTCTATGGCTCACATTACATTAAATGTTTCTAAAACCGCACGCACAGCAGCCATCGTCAACAGGAGCAGTCGAAAATTTTCATCTGCTCCTTCGAGTAATAAGATCTTTACAACTTTTTATTGTTTTTTTTCTTCTACTTTTACACATATACACTCACAGTCAGAGACTAGAGATCCAGAAACGCATCCTACATTTTAAATAAAAGCATACCATACCCCATAGGACACCCATAACACTACAATAATATAATTACTGCTCCCAATTCTAAAATGACTCTATCCATATCCATTCACATTCAATAACATACCTCACAAATGGAATCCACAGAAACAGTCACACAAGGCAAAGCCCTTTGCATAAATAAATACCATACAATTTACAATTTTGAGTTTTGCTTCCTGTGGAGTTTGGTTTCGACTTTTTGATTAAGATAACATCCCTATCAATAAGTGCTAGAGCATACCGATCTCCCAGTTGGTACAGGGAGGAATTCAAACTAGAAAATTCCTATTTAAATTTTACAGCATGCTGATAAAAAATTCTTGTCAAAGAAATTAAATACACATATAGACCCCTACTCTAGCTATGCAACTGCACTTATCTCTACAGATTATCTTTTGTGTGTTACTGGTATCAAATCTGTACCTCCTCCAGAGGTTCGAATGACGACAAAATATCTGCACTTGGCCCAGATGAAATGGAAAGATAATATAGGCTAGATTTTTATGTGAAACTTTATATGGGAAACGCATGTTCAAGTAGATTGAAATTGAAGTTGACGTTGACAACACATGGCTAGTTAATTACAGCTCAGACTCTGAGCTCATACGGGATTGTATGTACAAGTACCCATGAGAAATAGTTGGAAATAAATGAACTGTACTCTATTTACAATTATATGCGCATACGTACGATTTCATGCCGACGAGAAAAAAAATACAAAAACACAGATAGACACAATCAAACTGCACGCATAAAGTACTAACGACACACACTAAGCTAATACTCAGACTAATTACAATTAATAGCTTCATTACCTTTCGTATTCGACCTTCATTCTGGGTGAGCTACCGTCATTCTTCATGATAAATTTGGACGATACTGTCGTTTTGTGACCTGCAAGTCACCCAAAAACAATTTAGAGCTATTTGTAATGACTACTTTACAGCTAAACAGTAATTATTTTCTAGCAAATCAACAATTATTATCAAAGTTACTGCTCGCGATAAATTAGAGCAAATTAATCCTTGTTGGAACAAGACCAAGAATCTAAATTCTTTGATTAGCCGATCGGCCTCATGAGGTTTCCACTCACTCGCTCAAACATGTTATTATTTTACAAGCTACTCACGTATCAAGTATTTTGTAAAAACGCAGACATGACATTCAAAGAAGAAAAGGGAAAAAAAACAATAACAACTGCTAATTTTTACGTTTGAAACAACAAAATTAATGACGAATGACATTAATGTTCAATGTGGAACATTAAGTGGTTTAAATTGCATCTAGTAGAAACTAATTAAAAGAATTTGATTAAATTCAGAAACTTACGACATGGATCATGGCGAGCCAGAAAAGCGCCAAGAGTTGTCCAACCTGTCCCAAAAAAAAATCACAAAATATGTTACTCTCATTACGCCAAAATACATAAGTATCTCAGTTGTAAGATAAGTACTACCCTTGCTTTGATTTTCATAATATAACGACCAGTTAATTAAGCTTAACACGTAAATACACTTTTCTCAATGAACTCAAAGCAAAAAAAAATAATTATTATTAATGATTACATATCCCTAGACATTTCCAAGCTAACAGAGAAAGTATATTTTGCAAATAAACAAAATAACGTGGTTTTTCTTACCTCCGCCAACTCTGACCATCACATGGTTTCGCAGAATCTAGAAACAGAAACAAAGGCATGATTAGTACATTTGATTTGGGCATTTACTCTGAAAGCAAGAAGGAAACTGATAATTTATGAAAACCACCAATGGACGTGTGCATCTCACTCAGGTCTCCTAAACGTTACTTGGCAACACATGATTATGCATAACTATGTAGCTTGTAGATAATGTGCTCTTTCGATGCTACTTAACTACTACAAAAGTTACGAAAAGGATTTTTCCTTTTTTTTTCTTTTACAGGAATTCACATTGTATAACGTTATACAATGAAATGAATGGAAAGAATAAAATATTCTGCCGCAAAGCCAAATTAAAAATGTACCTATTTACATAGGTGCATACATGCCGTCGTGGCTTTATTATGCTACTATGTATGTATGTAGACAGGCACTTGCAAAATTCACTGTTTAGTTCTCACAGCATGACAATTTCGCAAAATCTAGACTACGATTACACCTTGAGTATGATATTTGATTTTTACGTCAATTTCCAAAGCATGTCAATTTATCAGGGTAAAAGTGTGGCGTATACGATAGACAGCAATAATGTCCTATGAGAGATTGTACTTATGAAATAAAGAGACGCATTCATTGTTTATGCTTGGCTTGAATGACTGCCGCATTGACGTCCCAATGCAAATAATGGAAGCACGACGCAAACTTTTACGTTAATCTAATTCAACGCACACTAGACTAAAAATCTTATTCGTGTCCCTTCAAGTCTTGAGTCTTTTTGCATACACACAGTCGACAGTACTCCACGCCATACCTGACGCACGCATTACGCCATGAAATAGGATTGATGAAGAGTTTGCTTTATGACTTGACAAAATCCCAAAAACCAACCTACATACTTATGTACTTACATGTGCACATACTTAAAAGCCGTTGTCAACTGTGTGTAGGTATCTACCTTCTTCGCACGCACTTCTTGTACTTACTTCTTTTACAGCTTGCAATGTATTGCTAATGCTATCACTCAAGTCTAGCATATTCCCTTCTTCTCTTAAACTGCATGCTAATGGGAAGTGCGTGAAAAAAAAAGTTGCACCTAATCGTTCCCACTATTTGTGGAAGTAAAATGAGCATTTAGTTTTCCTATTTGGAAGCGCCTGTACTTCAGAAAAGTAAAGTAAAGCAAAGTAAAATATATGGGTATGAGTAGCATTACATTGGAGGACCTGGAAGATAAAAATTTCAAACTTTGCTCTCGAGCCTACACTACGAGCCTCTACAGATATTTGTATTTCCTAGTTTTCCTTTGAACTATGTGGAGCATTCCTCCGTCTCCTATGCATCCAGGCAATGAGCCATCAGTAAAAGCAGAGGAATACATGGAAGAAGGAAGTAGGCATAACTTGTTTAAACGTCAATTTACATTTGCTATGGTTTTATGTGATTACGCGGAATAAACCTCGAAACATTCCTTGGGGGGGCGGGGAAATACCACACATTAAAGCCGATCATAATTACAAGAAGAACCAGATGAGAGAGGTAGAAGAGGGCTTGGATTTTAACTGCAGACATAAGGCACGTGAGGGGAATTAAGCTGACAGTATCAGAGCAACTCTACCATACGATGCGAAGTAGGGCCATTATTTAATAACCTCAGCCAAAAATTTGGCTAATTATGTGTAAGGTTATAAAATATCAGGCAATTGTTATGTCAGCAATTACTCTCATGCCGACTCACAAAGCTTCAGTAACTTCCTGTCCACTTTAAAATCACATAAAACCACTCGCGATGATCTTTTTACGGCACACCAACCCGATAACGATTTATTACATCATCCACACATAATTACTGTAGCTGCGGTATTTGTTGAGTCACTCCATATTTGATTGTCCTTACGATCCTGCTAAGATGCTGATCTGATTGAGATATGTGACGAGCTGTGTCGTTAGAGGCAGGGAAATATAAATGCAACAACAAAGAGTGATGTAATGGTGCCGGATGTGCTTACCCGAACGTAAATCATCAACTTGGTGTTTCCAATGCGATACTTTCCTTCCGTGATTCTGATCATTGGGAATTGTGTCGGACAAGTGCATCTCTCCACTAATTCCCGTACCTGAAAGAAACGAGAGAGAGAAATATTTCAAATATTTACCATTTATTTATCCTCCTCCTTCCCTCTCGAGTCGACTGACGTGGAGACGAAGGAAGACTCAATATCGCCTCTTGCCAACGTTCACATTAAAACTTGTAAAGTTCACGGGAATCATTTTTTGAAAGCCCAGCCCAAAAAAATATCTCCCTCAGTCTAGGAAATTTCTCATGCTTACAATATTGTTTCCTCGTGTGAGAAGAACGCATGCATTTAGATTGTATTTAATTTTTCCAAAACCTTTGAGAGGGCTTGCATGCCATTGAGACAGCAACTTAGAACTGGTACTCTTAAGTCAAGCTAAAAGATAGAGGGGAAGTAAAGTTTTGTCGAAGGTTGACTGTTCGGCTATATGAAAGAGAGGGAGAGACGATGAAGAGAATATTATTTCTTGTAAATACAGAGTAGAAAATGTTGCTTGTTTTTATCCATGCTACAGCACGACGGAGGGAAAAGAGTTTCAACAAGTATTTAAAGACGTACACACACACACACAGAAGGGTTTTTGAGATGCTGTTAGGATGGCTGCATACGGGGTTTGTTGTTTGAAAGAAATGAAGGCAGCGAGAGATGATAAGATCGTCCATTTACAATTCAAGAGTCAAGAGAATGCTAAAGCCAAGCAACTTTACTTACGTAACTCATTCAACAACGGTAATTCTTAAGCTACACGGAAAGATTGCTGAGCTCTTTGTACGGGCGTAAGTGAGCGTGTGTGCATGTGTGTGATTTGGAAAGTAGGGACATTTGTATACATGCACAGAGAGAAAAAATAGACACGATAAAGGCATTTTCATTCCATTACCATTTCATCTAATGATCTGAGGTCGTTGGTTATAATTTGAGGACGGGGTCCATGTTCTTGGAACGACTCTTCTTCCTCTCCCGAACTGCTCAAATCTTGTCCAGTGTCTTTAGCAATGTCCCGGTCGATCTCCTTTTCAAATTGAACCAGGAGTGGGGCTGCCATTCCAAAGTGAGAACCTCGTCGAGCAACCTACCACAAATGTACGGACAACTACATTAACTTTTATCTATTTCCCTTTTCGCTCCATCTTTTTCCTCTTTAACTCCCAAGAAGCATCCACTGAACGAACATTATTGAAGGTCTACACATGAATAAATTTCCTTCTTAAACTCATGTCGAGTAATTTTAAAATTCCATTTTCAATCCGACGTCAAGTTCAAAACTCTTTCCCTACAGCTTCCTTACAAGACCATACATTGTACCGCCTAGTCATCTGGTCTTTTGTACCACACACACAAGATTGTCATAGGGAAGGATGCACTTACCTCCAGGAGGCATAGTATGACACTTTTTTCATTTTTCCTCAATATTAAGTCATCAGACTCAAAGAGAAGGCAGTCAAAGATCCCCAGTTTTCTGCACCAAGTAATGAAATTGTGAACGTTATCACGAGCAAAAAATGTCTCTGGTCGTGCGTTGCTGTTGAAGGTGACTTCACCGTTGGGAAGCTTCCATTCCCGTCCCCAACACTTGGGCAACTTTTTTCCTGAGTTTATCCATTCTACGGAGGCACGACGAACATTGTTGGCATGCTGAAAAAAAAAGTAGGAAAATTAATAGTCAATATTATTACCAATTCACTTTTCCTTTCCAATGTCAGCCAAATAGCAAAAATATAAAATACAGTGGCTTTATCCTTCGCGCGTTCTCTCTCTCTACACACAGTTTTTCGCTGGCACGTCTAGGAAAAACGTTGAATAAATTGGAAAGAGCCTAAATCTATTGATGACCTTTTGTTGAGCTATTTGCCTCATTAGAACATGACGTCTAATAATCAGTGTTTTATTCACTGATTTGACTTTCCTCGAAGCAACCAGAAAAATGGCTAATAATTGACAGCACCGTCCCAGTGGAATTTGTTCGTTATCCCACAGACACACATTCACCCGTCAAATCTGTCAATAATCCAAGAATGAAAAAAGGGACGAGTAGTCTCATCGTATCATATCATTGAAAACCTAATTCTAAAAAAAATATACTAAATTGCTCAACTATTGATTACATTATACATAGAACCTTTCAACTCTGATGATGACAACCATTAGATACCTGGTTCTACAGGCCTCGGAAAATAAAATTACAACCTTACCCCGTCATTTATGCTATAAGGTGAATCAAAACTCAAGGAGGTACCTACGTATCCAATTACTGATGCATGAGAAAACTTCCTGTCGAACCACCGTGTGTATAATGTGCTCAATGGAGGAATTATAATAATATTTCTTTGGCATCACCTCATCAATAAAGCCCGTCGGGATGGGCTCAACTTCATTTTTCCTTCAACTTTTTTTTTCAATGTATTCTCATTAAATGTTTACTATGCTTTTAGACTACAATGCCCCAGAGTCCATCGGCTCCTTCCACTCTGTTTATGTTTGTGTGCTTTGGCCACAAGTTACACGAACTGAACGCCAGCGTCAGGTTATTTAAAGCTCATTTTTAAATTCCTTCAACCTATGTATAGCTACATCTTCAATGGAGTGATCATAATATCTCAAACTCAACTCCACTCCACTCCATGTGCAAAGTAGCAGGGATGCGTAGGAAGGAAGGTACATACCTACAAATAAACAACGTAACATTACAAATGCAGACCAGATACATACATGAGGTGCCTTCAATTTCAAAGAATCATGGTTCTCTACACTCCGCAGACCCTTGTACTACTTGAACATCAACTCCTTCCCTTATCTGAGATGGTGTAAGTGTAAGTTTGAGGATAAACTGTAGTGCGAGATTAAGGGAAGTGTGGAGGATTTGTCTGGCGTTACAGAGTGACTAAGGGCACACCCAAACAAGCTTAAATCTTGCCGAATATGCTTACAAGGTTTATAAAATGAGTTTTCTGGGCACTCCATGTGTCAAATCCAAGCCATCGGGGTACTTATCTCATGAATTATTGGATCTTGCTACCCTTACTCTTTACTAATACTAAGGTGTAAGTATTTCCAAAGCGTACAATTATCCTGTGAGGCAAAATGAAAGACATCATCGATCTTTCTTCATGTACACCAAAAGCATCTTATGCACTTCACCCTTCTTCAGACTATGCATACATACAGGACCCAATACTAATTCCAAGTCGTGCTCCCCACAAAAGCCCATTCACCATGACTCAAGTCCCGTCTCAAGAAGTACTTACATATTATATACCTCATTATTTTTCACGACGCACTTTATATTTGTTTCCGTATCAAATTCAAATACCTAGCTCTATAATGTAAATACCTACGTAATAGTTTCCTCCTTTTTATAAGGAATTAAGTAGGTACAAGCGGAGTTTAGCATTACTACCTATATATACATTACTAAGAGCTTACGACTTATGTAGGACCTGCCCACACTCCACCATTATTTTTATCGGTGGAAGGAATTAATAAAAATATAATTGCTTTGAAATTATGGGCAACACACCGTGAGCAATCATTCAATCACTCCGATAATTAAAAACTGGGCTGCGCTGACTGAGGAGAGGAGAGGGATAAAGACGGCAAAGAAGTGAATAGAAAATAGAAAAGTGAGCTCCTCCTCCCTTTCCTGTCTCCCATTCTTTCCCTAACTGCCGCTGACAATGTGAGTGTGATTGCAGTATTGTCACTCTCATGTTTTTCTGCCACTGTGTGATGATGGGATGATGACACAGTTAATATTATGCTTCATCAGAACTCTCATTGTTTCCCTTCTTTATGGCCTTCACTTCATTATTGTCTCGCAGTACTTACCACAGGTAATGGCCATACCCCTGCTTGTTCAAGAGTGCATTGTGTCTGGACACTAACTGCCTACATACCCACGAAGGTGTTGGGCAAATACGCAATAGACGTGCTACTGTTCTGTTCTTCCAATCCAAATCCATAAGGCAAAAACAACTTAAAACTCTTTTTTTTTTATTACTAACAAAATCAAGAGTGAGCCTGACTGCTCAGCGTGGTTTGGGCTCTCAATCAGAAGCAAGGTTAATATTTCTGCGGCTAACCGAAGAATTTCTCCAAGTCTCTCACGTTCACATACATGTTGACAATGGCGTACTCAGTTCTTAAATTACTTTCAATTTGAGTTGGAAGTTGACGTAAGCCATGGGAAAGTACTAGGTATATATGCCCTGAGATAACTTTGCATTCTGACACTTTTAAGACTAGGCATATTTGTACAAATATGTATGTATCCACTACTGACGGAGACGACGAGTCTAACGATTCGATAAGACATTTAGAAAAAACTATGAACTTTAGGCAGATGGAATTTGGTACAAACATGGCAAACTTCCCCGCTTCACCCTTAACTACCTTTTGTTGTCTGTCAATAAGCCATGTTTATGTTAAGAAGGTCCTTGTATTCGTGTTTCGCAACCTAGATTAACACTGAAGCATGGGGAATACATAATTAATAGTACCTACATATCAAAAGTAGTAAATCTGCTACACGTACAAAACGGAGGATTTCAAATATTCACAAAACTTGCTTGTTAAATCTGTGCTGCTACAAGGCAAGGGTACCCGGAATGTTTTGCGAGGAAAGTATCACATTAAATTCAGGTGTTACACTGTTGAATTAGCACTGCACTTAGCATTTAAAAGACTGACGTATTTTCCTATTTGGTTCTGAAGACTAGTGAAGTGAAATTTGTTGTTTTAAATTAATAACATTTATCTCCGTAACGTGTACACGCCTTCTTATCTAGAAATCTGTCTTATCTAGGAACGAAGTGGACAGGGAGTAATCACACGATTTAAATCAACGAATAATATCATATCTTAATATTATTCTTGTCAGGCTATTTTCTCATCAAATGAAGAGATTCTCATGAAATCCTGTATTTTGTATTTTCATCATTTCAGACTTTCAGAGTCATCACACTACTACAGTCTAGCACTGCCAGACTTATGACCATTTTTGGGGAAGGATCCTTTTTCCCCATTCTATCATCATCACGGCGGGTTCATTATAATCATGGGGTCAATCTGAGTTGTAAGTGCAAGTAAGATGGATCCCTGCTATACGGTATAGACGTAATTATTTGCATGGTCGCTGTGGGTTTTCTCTTCCTCTAATTCTACACACATGATGAAATGAACGAGGTAACAAAACAGGTAACTAATATGGATGACCCTCGAGAAAGTCTCTTGGGTTAGGTAAGCTTCCCGTATTTGGTTTATGTAGGTAAATATTTGCATAAATGCCAGAAATGTTTGCCTACCAAACAGAACCGATAATTATCATATGTTCAACTTGTCAACTGCAACATAATACAGAAAATGAAGAAAAAAAACAACTTTTTTTGGAATCTAAATAATACGATTTTGGCAGGGAAATTAATTTCAAATAGTTTTTAACCTACAAGTTCTACAGTAACGAGGCTGCGTAGTTGTAGTACCCACGTAGCATAAGATGGATACTTGCTCATTGCTCATAGTACTTCTTCGGGTGTTCCTTTATTACACGGTCGTCGTGACTTCTGAATTCGATTCGAATGAGCATTTGAGTTTAGACATTTTTATGTGCGTAAAATAAATGTTCCCATAAAATACCATGTCGGGGATTTATCATGTTTCAGTCCCAGCCCAGACTAGAGAATATAGTAATAGACATGCATTTTATGTACCCTGGTTCTCACATTTGCATATTATAGTCCCTCTAATGTGACTTTCCTAAATGGAATGAATGAGCCCAGCAAATGGCAGGAGATTTGTCAGATTCATTCTATGAAGCCAAATATTTGCCGGTGGCTACATAATTTGATTTAGGCTGTGGTTGGTTGGGACTCTCCTACAAAGTCTGTCGATAATAGTACAATTATTAGATTTGCCCGCGAGCCTATAATTGACACGCGACTTATTATTGACGGAATTGGTGTATTATTGGGAACAGAACAGTATGGTCTTGTCAGCATCCTGCAGGCAACTCCCATCCCAGCACAGTAGTTGTACAGTAATAGGAATGAATGACAAGACAGACACCGTCTGACGGACTGTTGCCAATTAAAAATTAAGTAGTGAGGAAGAGAATATGAGATTGGTTCTAATAACGTATGGTGGGAGCCGTCATGTCTGAGGCCTCCGTCGATACTGTCTACTGTCAACGCATGTACAATACGGATCCTGCAGTTCACATTAATAACGCTGTATATGTACAGCCTCCCGTGTTTCCCATGTACAATTACAAATGAATAAAAGTGACGCATAAAGCTACCAGACTTGGCTGAGCAAAATTTACGACGCCATTTACAACTGAATGGTAAATTGAATGGATGATGTTTCCAATATCAATTTGCCTAACAGTCAGAGCCGTGAGCATTTAAAGAAGGAGAAAAAAAAACGAACAGTTGATACTTATTAGTAATAATAAGTAATAATCTTTTAGGATGAGAATGGATGTACGTCCATGTACAGTTCATACAGGTTAAATTTATAAATGAGTGCACCAGCTGAGTCCGTGCATTGAAACGCTAGTCAACGATATGCACTTTGCATAAATAAAAATATGAACGAGTACCCATGTTTGAAGTACTGTCCCGTTAATTAAAAAATATCGCCAAAATGAGTATCGAACTGTGGAACAAATTTGGACCCAGAGCAGTGCTTCCATACTGATGAACATTGATTACTGTTGTTGTGTGTGTGTCTGTATGGTTGGACTGCTCACTGCTCCTGGGTAGAAGATCATTTCGTATTCCCAGTATTTCCATGCCAAAAGATTACGTCTTGTAGTCATCGCATTGCCGTAAGTCTTGCACCGCATGCAACGCAGCTCAGCTCGGCTCAGTGCATTGTTTTGTTTTGTTTTTTTGTTTCTTTTTTCTGTCCGGACGCATACGTTAGGACTCATAATTGAAAGATGGGAGCGGTTTTTCATCTTTCGTGTCGATGACCAACATTTTCGACAAACGTGGGTCCACCATACATGGAGTCGAAAAAGATAAACGATATCGCAAATCTAGTAAAATAAATTTAACCCGCCCAATCGGTCAAGTTATTGAGTCAATACTCAATGCTGCTCGAGACAAAAGCCACCAACATTCAGCAACTTTAACATTTTCATTCCATTTAGGTATTTGGTATGCTATTGGTGAACTAGTATTGGTATTGGAGAGGAGAAATTTTTTTTTGCTGTAAAAAATAATTTGGTGCTTGACGATGAAGACTAAGCAGAGAGCAGAGACTGGAAATGATTTCTGACAGTATATATACGGAAACTTAATGCTATCAAATCAATTATCAGAGAGAGCAATCAACGCCTAAACGTCAAACTGTGTAGAGCTATCATCTCCTACCACGCAAGTAATTCTCATATCAAATCAGTTGATAAGAATCTCAGGCTTTGTTCCTTGCCACAGCGTTCACGTCTCCGTAAATGCTCCGTACTAAGCCGTACGAAGATGCGCGCGTTGAGCACTTGACTACGACTTGGACGACATGAGAAAACGAAAATCATTTCCCCCCCAGCCAGGGTATAATATTATTGTGTGTACTTTTGTAATCAAGAAAATAGGTTTATCATCTGAGCTGATCAGTATCCATGGACTTGACTCTTACCTTACAAAGGGTAACTCCAGTTTCAAGACACTCCATAAAAGTATGTGGTGTAATATTTAACTCAGGGTACTGTGTGTTTAGCCAGTCGGATAAATCTTCTTTCATCGCCCACAAGTACTCATCACAGCTCTTGAACGGTCGGAATTCTCTCAACGTCAACAGCTGGGGTCGAATCAAGTCTTCTGAAATTAGCATTCGGTCCATGGTTAATGTCTCTGCGGTATTCCGCCAATGGGTTCTTGTATTTCCACACCAAAAAAAAAATCGAGTTCCAAAATAGCAGACACTCTCGCCGCTCCTTTCCCTTGTTTTCAATGTTCTCTTCCCTTCTTTCACTTCACTTTACCACAAAACACCACACTTTACGAGCTGATCTTCCTACGATAAGGATCTACACTTGTCCACCTGAAAAATACACCAAAAAAACATCACAGAATGAGATACACTGTATTACTTTACAATTGTAATTAAACATAATAGTAACTCACAGTTCAAGTTCCTCATAATGTATACATCACGTGCGATTTTCAATCAGCCAACGTGTGTGCACTTAATGACAGAAACCCTTATAATAATTATACATTGCAACTTAAGGTAATAATCCTCCAGCGTCTAGCCTGACCTCATATTTTAACTTTCTAGCATCTGCTCGACGATAATTTAGTCTGTCCTCACTTCACTTATTACAGGCACGCACTTTGATAGACTGACACGCAAAATGAAACGGAAAACCAATCTAATGAATAAAAATCCCTTGCTCCGCAAGTGAGGGGAGACGCGCGAGAGACCCAACTCCACTCTTCATAACTCACTTTGAAAACTTTGCATAAATTTCGTTTTGCAAAGTCACAATTTGCTTTAGAAATTAAGCTAACAATGGAGTCAAGTTCCAATGTCAAATATCACATGTGTTTATTTTTTGAGCCCTGTAATTCCGTGCTCTGTTGTTGACTTGATGCTTGTCCCGCACTCGTATGTACACTCGACTAGACCAAACCAGACTAATAAGAAGAGCAAGACAATTTTGGGTCCTCACACCGTGTACCCGCAGGGACGTGATGACTGCTTTATGGTTACATGAAAGGATTGAAGGATAGGGGAGCTTTTAATTCGACGTGCTTATTTCAGAGTAATGTGCACTAATAATAATACCCAGGTACATTCTTGCCCCACTCAGTAATTTATTGTTTTTGACTTACTTTGAATTAATGAATCTTCCCTTGTTCTGCTTTGCCTATTAGTCTATAGTCTGTCCCGTTACAAAATTGCAGTCAGACACTTTTCAATATAAAAACTGAGCCCTCATTCCCATGACATTGTGATTGGAAAACGAGTTTTTCAAACACAAAATATTTTGCATATCACACAAATTCTTACATTTTATCCGTCACCCTCTGCTCTGGCTCTGTCTATATTGAGAGAATGAATGGGGTGTCTCCGTCTGAATCTTACGGTCTGTAACAGCATGAGATAATTTAAAAAGTGTCAAATTGCTCACACCGGACGGACGCCGTATCTTTCCACACCTTACCCTTTCACCTCAAAGAATTCATATTCCTCCTCGCACTCTCGCATTTGAGGTGTCACCATATTTAAATGACTCCGTACAGATTTGGTCTATAGAAACCGGTTCCCTTCCACACATTATATATCCAAAATAGATATACATATCCTACAGCCCCACTCTGATGACTCCGCCATGCCATAATGATAAGCAAAACCAATGCGTGGAAATTACATAATAATAATAAAATTGCCACTACTTGGATACAAAAGCCTTCCTTTTGCAAAAGGCAATTGGTTCTTCCCTCCATATCCCTATATGTATACGTGTACATGCTACACAGTACAGACACTTATTATGTCTCAAGAATACCACATTATCGAGATCAAGATTCTCCTACTCCATTATTCTCCATGCATTTTAATAAGAATGGAAAAGTCAATTATGCTATTATGTGTCATACAATCCCAGAAAAACGAATACAGAGATAATCGTCCCTGGCAAAAATATTCACGGACTGCTCGACTTATTAGCCAAAACAATATGCTTAATTGTGCAGATTCAAATACCTTCAACCTATTCTTATACATTTACAGAGACATTTAATATACGTTATTACACATTGATATTTGTATTCTCCCAGACGACGGCGACGAGGACGAGATGGATAATGCATTGAATAGAAAAGAAGGCACTCAGAGTAATGAGTGATCATTTGCGATTCTCGCATAATCACATCCTAATATGTTTAAGTATTACACTATTATAATAAATTATGCTTAGGTAGCTCAAATTTAAATTCGTCAAGTACTAGTAATTTAATTATTTATCGAAGAGAGTATATACCAATGCGTTTGTCTCTGTCTCATAGTGTGTGTGTGTGTGGAATTCGTGTAGTTAGTGAAACTATTTGTCTCTGTCCTGTCTCCTTGGTTCAATTCAACAATAATAAGACATGGAGCGTATAATTATCCATTTCCTTCTTAGTCAACTCAACAGCAACGCAATTGAAAACTCGTGAGGTTTGGCTTTTGCTTTTTGACTTTTGGTATTCCTAACGTCTGACATGGGCTGGATTGGTAGAGGTGACTGGGTGACGCACTGCAATAAACTTCCCTCACAACCACACTTATCAATACTATTAATTCTACATTTTGCCTTTCAGGTAGGATGGTGTGTGTAACCATGAATTTTAGTTTCGATCCCACCAACTTATAACTCCTCCGCACTTTTTAATACCTCGTCAGAATACTAACTGCGTAATAATCATAATTAGACAAAAATAGACCTCAAAATATATGTTTGCTGCACCTCTGTATACACACCATACTGGCTCCCTAAGGATACTAGCTCGGCGATGACTTTATATTCTCTTGACATGGCTCTCTATACAGACTTGTGGGCAGTTCAGTAATTAATATTAATGGACTTTGAAACGATCTCAAACTGACAATCGATTTGTATTAGTACCACATTAAATATTACACGAGTTACAGTTACAACAATACTACACATGCAGACCGCAGACACACACGAGACAGACAAAACTGACGCACTTCACTAGAAATCAACCCTTGGGTCAATTTCTCGCCTGTAAATCCTCAATATAGCCAATTTCGTCAATTAGACTATTACTAGTCCTGCCGTGTGCGTCCTTTTAGACCTAATTAATGTTAATTATTACAGCCAACAGCTGATTTAAATTGCTTCTTAATTTTTAATGCGTGTGCTCCTGACTGAGTTAATATGTGAAAGAAAAAATGGGTGAGTGACGTTGTAATCTTACCATTGTAAAATTGTAATGATCCTAGACAGTTTTCAATTTGTCAGGGAGGATTATTTCAAATTATTCACTTAAAACTCAAAAGGTGAGGGTTAACAAGTGAACAATGTGTAACTAGACAATTCAGACAAGGAAAATCTGGTGAAATGATGTTAAAATTGACTCTACAAGAAGAATAACTCAAAATCCTAGTCCTAATCGCAGGCTCACAATCATAAATTCGCAATTCATAATTCAGGGTCGATATACGTACAATACATCTACGAGAGTGGTGGTCGTTGTAAAGTGGAGTACTTTTGAAGTAGACGTACTTATCTTACAATATATTTCAATTAGATACGTGAATTAGATAAGTATATTTATAGAAATCCGACACGGTAGTAAGTTGTTGTCTTTGTCGTGGCTGTTTGTGAATTTGTGAATGTCAGCTTGGAACGTGTCACGTACTATTTTTTTCCTAGGAACATTATATAAAACTTGTATGTATGTAGCTTCATGTAACTTCATGTGACGACGCACTTGGACGGAAAGCTTCAAACAAACAAGTGTCAAAATGTTCAACGAGTCGGAAAATTAATATATTTTTTTTGGTAAAATTCACATACTGATTTATGGCGATAATCCGCGGCTTAATCGTTTAATCTCTCCTCTTGTAAAACTGCAACATTTATCTTTTAACTCATCGACAGCTCTTGAGGGAGATGACAGTAATTCTGCCTCAGAAGCTCAATTTTTACATCATCCAACGCTTAATCCACACCGAGAGTTGCATTAATAATTGCGTACTAATGTTAATAAACTTCAACTTGAGCTTTGTCACTTGTACGGAAATAAACGAAGCAACAAATCATCAAGTTTATCAAAATAAAGTTGTTCACGCGCACATTTATGTCCTATATGCGCTTGTAATAATTTCGATTGTATTTCGAGAGTGCAATTAAGTATGCTAGCCTTTATGAGGGAAATGAGGAGTTCTCCAGCGAACAACAACTAAAGTCAATAAAAAGTTTAAAAATCAACACTTGACAGTCAGGATGTCAGGAAGGTATGGTTACTGGTTAATTTAGTTGATTAGTGCTTAAAATCTACTCCTGCATACAGTTTTTGTGATTAGTGATGACTAGTGACTGACACTCACTTTTAATATTCTTCAACTTGTGTGATCTATCTTGATTTAAATCTTGAAATAGTTGATTGATCACTCGTAAATTGTAAGTGTTTTTATCACAAATTAATTTAAATTGTATTGGATCAAAGATGAAATTAAGCACAACCGCTCAGAGTTGTTTCTATGTATGTAGGTTAGGTTTGTTTCAAATTCAATATTCAATTACGAAGTTAAGGAGACGGACGACTCGATTGTCCCAAACAATAACAAACTATTTTGATAATAAATAATTTTAAAATTTAAAGATTGATCACAGAATAACAGAGCACATGTATTGGTCGATTACTAAATTATTAGATCATCACGGATTCAAAAATAGAACAACAAAGGAAGCACAAACAACAGCACAGCAAGCGACTCCTTCTCGTTAGTCTACTGTCAGGAGAAAGATAACGACCCCTTCTAGTTGTGCGTGCTTCGGATTAAAGTGCAGTAGCAGTAGTACGAGTACGAGCAGTTCACTCGAGAATACAATAATTAATTCAAGTTTGATTTTAATAATGGTGTACTTAAAAAAATTATTGTAATAATTCTTGCAGTACGAGCTCAAGTAATCAGAGAAACCCTCTGTTTATTGTGAAACGACGTCAATTTATTTGATTGTCATTGGTTACAACTAGTGATACAAACTAACTAGTACTAGTAACTAGTAAGATTAGTAGTAAAAAAAATAAAAATTCTATCATAATAACAAGGTTTGACTCTGACGCACAAAACTGGGATTAAAATACTGAGTATAATAGTCTCCTTGTGACTATGAGTGTGTGTTGACGCTCTATCTGCAGTAGTATTCTTGTAATCTGTCACGTAGCAGTAGTAGTGTAGCAATATTACTCCTGATAAGGAGATTAAAATTAAACTTTATCTTGTATATTTATGAAGCCAAGTATCACTTTAGGAATTTTTGTTTTCTAAATTTATTTCTGCGAAATGATGACCGACCGTAAATTGTCATGGGGTTTGTCTCGTAAACTCTTGTTTTTAATAGTATAGGTTAAGTGCTAAGCTAATCGTAAGTATTTTTGTTCAAAATGACACAATCAGCAAGCTCACTATTTCACCTTGCCGTTCCCTAAAGTTCTACGTACTCTAATCGATTTCGAAACGTATCAAATAGCGATAGTGCTAGTAATGAAAGCTCTATACTGCACTGCACTGTACATGATACAGGTCGCACTAAAATACTGTTCTTAAGCCGCCAAATCCCGGGATGGTGTGGCAGGGATTCGGTGACAGGTGGGACTTTATAGCGTAAAATGTGGACAGTAAATAAAAAAAACACTTCCACTTGTAAATACTTCCACCTACAAAATGCGAAAGGCAGAGTTACTATTATAGTTACAGTCAATAGCAAGTACCTATGTTCATAAGTACACAGTCGTGCTCACCGACCATATCCTTTTTATAATCTAAAAAGACATGAGCTTAGCTAAAGCTTATGTGGACATCCGTGGAATATATATATATGATTGCAAAAAATATCACCTCTAATAATTTCATTTGAAAATGACGAATGAAATGACGTTACGTCTGCCAAACAGTCAACTGGAAGAATTGAAAGATACCAAATTACGTCCTCTCCCTCTTTCACGCTGATTTCCTTTTATTAATGTTTACCTATGCTTCATACATTATTACTAGTATTATATATGATGCTATTTTCCCCCCTCAATGCTCATTTCACTAGCTGTTTTTTTCTTACAGAGCCATTTGCAAATAGCGTAGGACATTACACATGTAACGTACATATATAAACTTAACACATTGCCCATAACGACATAACACTTGCTGAGAAATCATCAACTCCTCATTAATTATTATTATTACCCTTCTCGTTTATAGTGCTACCATTAAAAAATAAAATACCATATAATAAAAAAAATAATACAAATACAAAGGGTATCAGTGTCGGCACCGAACCAGAGAGTAATCACATTAAAATCCAATACCTCCGCATCACCTACCCACCACTCCTATGCTGAAGTCAAAAAGTGCTTATAGACATAGGCATTCATTTATAATGATGTATTTTTGTTATAGTGTGATTGAGTGAGTGTCTAGAATATGAGTTTTGTCGCACATTCCTGTCAAATATTTCTCTCTATTATTTATGGTCTTTGCAAAGACGTTTAAACTTCAATTTGATTTGCTTCATCCCATCCCAACCCATCCTAGTAAATATTTCAAAGAGATAATCTTTCGGCAGTCACTTTTAGCCTGATGGTGATCAGACGTGAGGAGAGTAGTAGTGTAAACGGACGCTTGTAAAGGTAGCTTACCGTTGCGTTGCGTATTATTGGCTACCTTTGGTCTTGCATGCGAGCATACATGTATCTACCTGTATTGTTGTGACAGTATCATGTGACGAGAAGTGTCCCTTGTCTATCTATAGAGTTATCTCTCTCTCTCTACGTGTGAAAGTTTTGCGCAGTAGTTCATAAGACACACTAAGCCCATAATCCTAATGTAAGTCCATTGAGATTGAGATCAGATACGTTCGTTAATAAATAAAAAATTCCTACACATACCTCACTGTAGGTTGAAGCAACAATAGACTACGTAACTGATAAAAAAAATGGGATTCTATTTCCCTACTCTTCTCCTCCTTCAAATAGCTACCTTTCCCGACAGGTATACATACATGATGAGTGTCTACACACAGATAGAATCAGTATTCAGGGATAAACTGTAAAGTTCATAAATCGTTTGAGCCTATGTCAGTCAGTCAGTGCAAAAATGTGTCGTATATGCTATATGGTCGGCTATGTTATGTAAAGGAAGATTATAACAATCCCATGTTACACAATGTAAAAAGATGAGAGGAATGTATAATACCCCTGAAGTAGGTATATGTAATGGGAATGTGAGCTTCTTCTTAATATTTTTTTCCCCTACTCTTTCCGATTCTGTAGGAACGTAATGATACGTTCTGTTCTACAGTGTCCTGTCCGTCCGTCCTGCTGTCCTGTCCTGCCTCTTTGATCCTGACTGGATGAAATTTTAGCGACCTATCACGAGACATCCTGTGATGCATCAACAATGGAGTAGCATCGGGACAGAAGTTTTTTATAACAATGTTTTACTTTCATGCATTCTCAGGTAGATACATACACGCATAGTTGGCACGTTACTGAAACTGCATAAAATGTACAATAGGGAATGGAGACTGTGTACAGTACTGTGTATAAACTGAGCGCAAATACTTTTATTACCCACATTTTACATACAGTTCACGCTTTACCGGCTTATTTGCCTGCAAAAAAGTGAGTAGTATAAAATTCAAGTTTATTCTTTCACGTACGAGTATGTGAGGGTACGTACGGGGTAGCCACGTAGGTAGGCACGTAGAACTCTCGAGTCTTTTTGCGAATACAAACATATATTTTTATAATTTTAATTTTATCACACAGCAGGACTATGTATACCTTCAACATTCCTGCTCAAATATTGTATTTGTGATTAGCTATCTGAAGTGTAGCTGAAAACTGACATAATAGAGTTTTGTAAAAAAAAGAGTTGCATTGTGTATTTTATACATGTTCCTGTTGGCTCACATTTTATTTCCCATTGGCGTGATTTGGTTGAAAAATGAAAACTGTGAAAAGTGCAAAATTTTTCTGCAAACAAGAAAAAATTCAATTTCTATATTATTTACGATGCCGAGAGGTATGCCAGGGATGGAGGTAGGTACCTTACGATAGGTCCTAGACCTGTACTATGCAGTATAGTGTACGTAACTACCATGCGTTGGATGCATACCTATGTACATGGTAGGTTACATTAAAATTGCAAGAAGCAAGAGGCTTTCCAAGAAAAGTAATACAATACTCTCAGAATTCAGAATATAATGAGAATATATGGCTAATAGAAAAAAAAGAAAAATAGAATGAAATTTATCCAAGATAAAATTTAAATTCATGTATCATGTACGTATGTTCTGCTAACTGCTATCCATAGACACATACCTGTGTATTTGCAAAGGATGTACTTATACGTGGATGGATGTACTCTTATGTTTTGTCTTTCTATCTATGTACGTACGGTCAGCATTTATTTCCATCCATCCAAAATTCAACTCCATTGTTGTGTCCACCTACATACGAGTACTACAAATACAAACAAGTACAGCTCTAGAGCATTGTTGGCTTGGTGTAGCTGTCCGTCTGTTCCCCGTTGATAGGTACATATGAAACACGTTCTCGTCGATTCATAAGACACGACATGAGAGGTGTACCGTCGACGTGAAACACGAAACTTGTGAATAACTTCCAAAATGATTGTCAAAGGAAGTTGCGCTCAACTCAAATAATATTCTTTGTACGAATACGAACTACCTCGGTTCCTGTGGTAGCATTAACATTATGCGCTACGACTTTATAATACAACTTTAATCTGGTTATATTATGTCTGTACACTCATATCCTTCCAGGTCCTTCACAATCAGAATCATTGACTGTATTTGTTTAGGCAGTACAATGCTACATAATGTGTATTTTTTTGTACCTTTTGTATTTACATAACTATATTATATATTTTTTGTGTGCGTGTACTCTTCCCAAACGCAACCAGAACAAGGAATACGAGATCATGATTATAGGTATTATAGGAATAAATCAAAGATTTTATTAGATGATCACAATTCATGCTAACCGCGACTTGGATTATTCCATTCGGAAAGTGCATTTTAAATCTGACCAGAGACTCACGTCTCAAATTATTTATTGACCACCAACAACCAAACCAACCAAGGTTCCATTCGAAAGACAGCAAAACCAATAAAAAAAAATACTAACAACTAGAAGTCAGTTGTGTTCTGGATTTACGAGCTTAATCAAATAAGTATAAATTAGTTTTACTTTTCGGCCCTGTAGCAAAAGCCGCATGCAAATGCTCAAGTTCCTGCATCAAATTAAATCGTCTGAAACTCTAAAGTATTGAAAAATTATTACTGCAGCAACATTTCAATCTACACACAGTGCATACATCTTAACATTTTTCCCAGGCTAAATAGTGAAATACCAACATAATATATTTGACAGTGACAACTTATTTTATAAATCAAAATACCTTCAACTATCCCTTGCGTATATGCTTCTTTCAAAAAATCCTTCGCGTACCGTACAACACAGTTCCGGATCAGGGGCACAGCTTTACATTTTATGCATTTCAGTTCAGCCAGAGAAATGTAATCCAAAAAGAAATACTATTAAAGGCATTAAAATGAAACCGTTTAAGCCTCGCTCAGTTACGTGAGGTACCCATAAACCCATAGGATTGATTGATATTTCAAATCAAAACTTTAAAAAAGTAAAAGGGATCATTGCTCTCAACCATTGCATTGCAGTAGTGGAGTCCAGTGAAGGTAGGTAAATAGATATAAAACTCGTCAAATTAACGTGTATGCAAATTTGCCTGTGATTTATTTTTATTGATAAATAAAGAATGTAGAACAAACTCGCGGTTCTTACACACATACTGAAGGTACACTGTATAATTGGTGCAGTACCCTAGTATTAGTATACCTTAGTTGGGTTATCTTACAATACAAATGTAAGCCGTATACCTACACACATTAAAATTGGTAGAAAGATAGGTAGATACCGTGACTGACCAATGAACAATTATTAGCACAGTCAAAATCAAGCGCAAAGGAACCTACTACCTATCTAGTTGCGATACATGTAATTGCTACTCTAAAATGCACTGTGAATCCCACTTAAGTTTATAGTTGTACAAACAGCACTACAGCAGAACGTACCTCAAGTGTGCATCTAACTAGTGAGTAGTATGAGCTACCAGCTACCTTGTACCCAGCCAAGATGTAGGAAGGTAGACGTGTTACGTATTTGTGAATAGTTTATTGCTCTGTGATATTTACATTGGAACTGACTGAGAGCAGTTCAAGTCCAAGGAGTGTAAAAAGCAAAGTAACAAAAGCAATTAAATTGTAAATATTGACACAGATTGTTTTGTGTGTAAGAATGAAGTGAACTTTTGTTTTCACACACGCACTTCAATCTAGTCTCTAATTCTCTCATTCGCACTCCTCCTCCTCATCTCATCATACAATTCACTCAGTAGACTGGTAGACCACAAAACAGTAGCTAAGATGTTCTAAAGAATGTAATTTGACACCAGTCACCAGACTGCCTACTACACTATCTTCCACTCTAACCAGTCTACGGAATGACAGGCCACGAGCAGGCATAATAAAAAGGCGGTAGATGTTAAGACTAAGACAGACCATTGTCAGCTTGTTCCTTCGCGGAAGCTCTGAAGGCAGTCGCACTTGGAGCTCCGTCGTGGCATGCCTAAGCATTGTGATTAGTGATTTGCAATGATGAGCAATTGAGTACGAATTAAGAGGGAGGAGAGTGACTGATTCTGATTCAGATTTTCTCTTGAGTAAATCAAACACTCCCAGATGCCAGATGCCAACTGCCAATTGCCCATTGCCTGGTTTCAATCAAGAAATTTTTTTGATTGACTTTGCAAACACATGCAAACATAATACAAACACAAACCCACTGAAAGCCAGCCATAATAGAAGCCAGGCCAAAGCCGTCATAGAGTCATGCAGTCACTCAGTCAGTGAGTTAGTCAGATGAAACATAAATATCAATTGAAGAAATCTGACTGGGGCATAAAAGAGGTCAAAATCCTGTCGGGTGAATGCGACGAGTGCTTTTGTGATGTATTGTGTTCCATTCTATTCAATGTTTGTGTTATTATTACCAAGACCCAGAGTGATCACACATCAAACCCATCGACATGTCAAGTTTGTTATTTATTTTTCGCAAGCCCCTTTCAATACCTTTTCGCACCCATCACTGGATCTATACATCTCCGATCCACTATCGACAATGTACATCCACTATACACTGATCCAATAACACTGGCCTCACAGCAGCGTTGGCACTGGCTCTATACGTATAACCGAATGCCCATGGGCTCCGACCCAGTGTGTAATTACCTTTGTGCGGGACTGATCTAGTTAGTATACGCAGTACACACAATATAGACAGCCACATGGGAAAAGGCACTACACTTGAGTTAGTTTTGGCAGACAATCGCCTTCTGCTCCTTGCTAATCTTAAATTGGAGTAGTTTTTAGAGAAGCCAACCGGCAAAAGATTTTAACTCAAAACACCGTATGTGTTCACTCTCGTCATCACTCACAAGTATCACTCACAACACATGAGATCATCTGAGCAGCAGACGAATCTCACTCTGTGTGTGTGTGCGTCTGTGTTTGTGTCTCTACTTCAGTTTTTACAATGCTTGTATATACGAACTCTAAACTCATGAAAAATCTCAAAAGCTCATGGAGTTTCCTTAAGAAGTGCTTGAAGAATAGCTTTGCCACAAATTGCAATCATCCGATCGTTTGTGCGGTTGTCGCTGTCATAACAAAAGAGACTCACACAAGACTTGAGGACTTGAACAGAAACATGCGACACGATAAACTCAATATCATTACTCACATCAGCCTATCAACATTACGTAGGTATACACAGAAACAGACTCTCAGACGAGCTCTCGACCCTCTGCACTCCAACCAACCTCCACAAGAGCATATTAGCCGCCCCAAACTTCATCAGACCAGTCCAGACCATTAACCATAATACGCCGAGATCGTCATCTTAAGTTAGATGCAATTAAATATATACCTCTGTGCCATGTGTAGCGATACTGCAATTATTATTTTCATCAACTTTGAGATAACGATGTTAATGTGCACGTAAGGTACCCACACCTTCCTTTCTACCTGCCTTTCTACACCTACCTAGGCGCAATGGCACTGCCTTTTCTTCAGCTTCTTTTAATCGAAATGAATAAATCTTGCTTCCCCTTCCTTTCCTCTTTGTAAACAAAGATATATAGTAGAGCCTATGCTGTAGCTAGCTTCGTGATATATACATATAGCTTACGGAAACAAAGGTACAACGAGGTTCTTAAAATGCACTGGGTACCTCTACCCATGGATGTTGTAACATCTCTACTAACGAACTAAAATTGTAAGGTAGTCTGGATAGGTATTTTGCGTCTGATCATTTTTACAGACGCTACAGATATTGTATTGTATCTATAGATATAGTTTGTCAGTGACACGGTAGGATTCACAGATTAGGCCAATGACAACAAAGTCACTCTGCCTCTGCATCTTGTGCTATCTAAATAATATTTTGTACAATTTAAATAAGTTTTTTTTCTTACTCGGGTCATAGGACGGTCGGTGAATGGATGTAATGTGGCTTGAATTGAATTTGAACTGTTTCACTTACAATGGTAATTACATTAGGATACATAGCACTAACATTACCTATGTATCTACCAAGTCATACCACATCTTGTCTTGAAACTATGACAACTTCCCTTTTCCTTTTTTCCACATTGATTGAATGACGATGACATCTGATCATAATCTTCATGAAATTGTTCTGTCTCTCTCTCGCGTATGTCTCAACATATAGGACCGATAACCACGAGCGAAGTGGCAATATTAAAGGAAAGAAAACACAAGGAATCAAAGAACTGAGCTGAGCTGAGCTGCTGACGTACAGTCTTCACATTTTTGTTTCGTGGGTGGACAAAAGATTCATTTAAAAAGATATCTACAGATATTTTGTTTTGTATCCCTTAGCAGAACTAGTTCATCATTGAAATTATCATTGGACACATTCACATCAACAAAAAACTACAAGCTGTAAGATAATTCCTACAAGACACGTCTGTCCATCAGTATCAGAAAGTCTACTGTCCAGAGTACCGTACGCCGTAAAAATGCTGAACGGGGAGGTGGAGCTCTCTGTATGTACATACCTTGACAATAAATTATTCCAAAGTATAGTAATCTAGGAAAGCACAAATTTAATAAGATACAGTTAATAGTCAAGCCCATCAGCTTGAAATGCTCGCCATTGTTAATACGATTGCAGGAGGAACGTCGCAGTTCGTAATCCCAAATGGAGTGCAGTGCAGTGTGCGATGGAGAATAAATAAAAATAAGGACAGACGAGTACACCACATCCCATGACGCTCACATTACAGTGCACATTCCACATTCCATTGGGAGCTAATAATTATAAATAGTTAAAAATAAAATTAATAGCGTATAATTGTGGAGTAGTAAGGAAACAACGGGAGAGAAATTAGAATGAGAAAATACATGATGTGAAATTAATACAAATGACTCAAATCATTTGAAATGACAGACAGACAAACTAGACATGTATACCCTCCTACCTTCCTACTCCTTTCCCACCCTCATAATTAAAATATTCATACTCATACTCACACTTTAGACTCCAACCAGTCAACCCTCTATAAATGGACACCGGAAAACTTTGCATTATTTACAAAGGCAACAGACGTGTGTGTGTTATTTTCTATTTTTCTCACAGCAGATACTCCCAATACCAATCCTATAAAGTTCCAATCTCCCAATCCACACTCCCATCAGTCCGGTATTCAAGCCAAACTACTAACATGACAAATAAGGACTGAAACAAGTTAGCGCAATATCAATTATTTTCTATTTCAATCTCTATCAAACCTAATACTGATCCTATCATTTGATAATCTAATCCAAGCCAAATCCAATGAATCACGATAAAAACTCCCTTCTAAAAATGAGGCAGGCGGCGGTATGCCTATACAGAGAGTAAAAAAGGAGCTGAACAGAAAACTAAGTTCAATTCAAACAAGTTTATACATAATTCATTGTAAGTAATGTATTTTACATGGCAGACATGATCCTTTAGTTTACATTTGGGATTTTGTACTACCATAAAAACAAGCTAAAATTTTCCTTCTTTGTATCTCTTGAAGTTTCAAGCCTTTAAAATATCAACAAACAAAAAAAAATATTCTCATCAGAAAAAAAAATAAAGGATAGAAAAACTTTTCTTTGCAGTCGATTAAGCTAAATAATAGATTCTCATCGCGGTCTGTTCACTCTCCTTGTAGTCTGTAAATGCTCGTGTTTTCGTTTGAATTGTTCCAGAACTAAATTCGGGTTGGAAAAAAAAAGAAAATTATTTATTCAATTCAACTTTGGAATTCGCATCGTCTCACACCACCAAAGGATTCTCAAGTTCAGAAACCAGAAAGGTTTTGTAAATACTACATATACAATAACATTTTGTCTTTATTATTTCATGAATGCAGAATGCTGGGATTGTAGACTCAAATGTATCCGTACATAGGTGCATAAGTATGGCTATACCTATGTACATGAACTGGAAATAGAAATGGAAATAAAATAGAAAAGTTTAAGTTTTTTTAAAGGAAAACTCTTCGTTTGTTTTCTCCTTTGATAAAGATAGTATTGGCTGAAGCAGGAAGCTGGAAGGAAGGAAATAAAAGTAGTCGAGTTTTCCTCATAGTAGTTGTTACTTTGAAATGGAGAAATGGTTTGAAATACATATACCTTGATGGGAGCTTATATGTTTATAGTGCTATACTTTCGCTTTCGGTAGGAAGATATTGGAAAAGCCTGTGAAATGTGTGTATATCGGAATGCATCTCCATGCTGAAAGATTTGAATGCTTTGAAAGTAGGCACTTTTACGTACATAGAAGTACCGCACGGAACCTACAGGGAGGAGCGGGGGAAAGAGGAGATTTTAACTTTTAGATTGGATCCGCGGATATTTGACAAGAGCCGGAGTCAGCCCGAGAGAAAGAGGAGAGAGGAAGTGGTAGGGAGACCGGAGCGTCTTGGTCTTGAGGTCTTAGGTTTGTAAGAAATTTATTGCTCAAAATACCTACTGTTTGCAACTGTTTACACAGAAAGAGGTGATCTTTTGTTCGTTTGTGAAAAAATAGAAATACCTTAAGTTGAGAGTCGTACTTGTACTTGGGAAAGAGTTAGTACAGCAGACACAGATCAGAAGACACACTGTTCACAATAACACCGGAACTCTTGCCTTCTTGTCTTCTTGGGAGCGGAGATCGAGATCCCTCACAGGATGGATAGTGGGTGTACGAGCAGAGACTAACAGATAAATATTATGCAGTGGGGACCTTCTCATGGGTCTACGTATGCATGTGTGCTCTTCTTGTGGGATAGGAGCTGGAGCTGGAGCTGGAAGCTAGTCATGCAAATGCAAGTTCGTTCCGCTGAGGAAAAAGATTGACTGGAAGTCTTTTTGCTTTATAGCTGTATTTAGACAAGAAAATACAGAGACGCTAAAAATTATGAAAAAAAACAGCCGACTGGTATTTTTTGTGCCGCTCAGAGCTCATCATGATGACTGCTTACAGCTCTGAGCGTTTGAACTGAGGCTCCGGCCTGAGCGGCCTACTACTGTCGTGGAGGCTAAATGCTCAGGCTCAAGTACATACGGAGTAGCAAAGTACAAGAGTCAAAGGGTGGCTCATCATACATCTTTGACGAAGGGACTCTTCACTTTTTACGAGCCTGAACATATGCAACTTTGTGTCGGTATTAAGGATGGAGGCTGAGAAGGATTGGGACGGAGTGCTCTGCTCTCCGTGTGTCTGTGTCGATGTCTGTCTGAACTAAGCGCGTCTAACATTAACATCCATAACAATCTGTAGCCAATATTTCCTCAATAGGCAATCTATTTAACATGAAACATATGGTGAAGTGAAACTGATCAATCTGTCGAATTGAGCCTCACAGCACATTCAGCTTTCACAAAAATACAACAAGACAAGAGCTCAAACTCTCAAGAGTCCATGTGATGCTGTGAGCTTTTGCTTGTTCAGTTGTTCAACCAGCAGGGGGAATTCATATAAAACATGTCTTCCACAAAAACGTTTGACAATGATTGTGTTACAGTATCAGGAATTACTCAGTCTCCCAGCATTATGGTGAATTGCCCCATTCGAGATTAATATTTATTTTACAAGACTCTGTCGACTATGACTTATGACACACATACATAACCAAACTGAGAAATCCTATCGGAACATGAATTGCAATGAAATGGAATGCAAAGGAATGTCATTTTGAGCATCTCCACTGCCGCCGACTTAAATTTTAAATGTCCATATAAATATAAATATATATTCAGAACTCCGCTCGGAGTTTGTAGACTAAGTGAGTCTCTCTTCAGTCTCTTCCCTACAGAATGGGACTGGGTTATTTTCAAACAATTCAATCCTCACCACCACCACAGAGCCACACAGGGACACAAATACAGTGAAGACATTATATTAGAGACGGTGACTGTGACGGCGACGGCAGCGGCCACGGTGACGCTGACGATAGTCTCTTTCTCTTGAGCCAACAAGACAGAACTATCTCTGTGGAATGAAGGATCCGACGACCATACACAATATTTCATCCTAAGAGCACCACCGGCCTCCCAGCACCAGCATAATCCACGGATTCCAAATGGGAATTAAAAATTTAAACTTTGCAAGATCTTCCCATGGATTTTCTCTTTCATATCTAGAGTACGGTCCGCATGTTCCCCACCAACACACTGACAGATGCATCGCATGCTCTTTTATCAACGTTAAAAGCATTAACTCAAGCAATTTAAATATTCAGCACCAGGCCTGGCTATAACTGTCACAGGCCAGACTTCGCTCTACCACCTAGAAAGAGAGGCCTAGTCCTTGCTGTCTGTAAGTATATTCAAGATCTTACGCTCTAAGACGAGAGATTTACACGTTCAAAACTGTACCAAGTACGTAGAGCACTTAAAATAACTATGCTGGCTATATGCACCTAGGCAGGAGGGGGCTACGTACACTTCTATTAGAAATGATTGCCACTACAACTTCTCACTGCTCCTGCTCTATATCTCCTCTTATCAAGTTAGACTGGTAACTCATACCTCTCTCCGACTACGATCACCAGCGAGAAGCAAAAACATTAAATCGACTTTGAAAATCTTAATGATCAAGTCTCTGACTTGCACGATCGATCAAAATCCTCTCTGTCTGGCTACCCTATGTAAGTGAACTTGCTCATATCAGTCTAATACATCCATTCATTACTTCACAATGCCCAATACCTCCCTTTTACGTCTATTTTAGTAGCTGTCTCAGTAATAGTATTAAAGAATTAGTATCCCTATGCACATGGCGGCATACACAACCCAGGAATGTAGACTTTGGAAACGAGAGAATGGGTGCAGAGGGACTTGCACACGCATGAATCTATCTCCTCCACACAAAGAACATTGATGAGCCTTCAATGCATTATTTGTACGGACGCCTGTATGCACCTTCTGGGTAAGAGGCGAGTCACTGTGGGAGAGCACGAATGATGCCCAAATCTCATTTAGCGCGTCTCTTTTCATGTTCCTTGAAATCCGAACAACGAAAACTCATGTAAATATAATATTTATCTACAAGACGGGGAAAAGTCCATCTTTACCATCTGTGATTTAAGTCACAGCTGTAAAAACAATGTCAACTTTGTTCCCGTCCAAATGTAATTCGTCAAATGTATTCAATGCAGCAACCATAATATCCTCACATTAATTGTTATTTTTATTGCTTATACATGCACTTTCTCATTTTTGTCTCCCTCATGGACAGTCTCGTCTTGGTATTTTGACAGAGGAGGTGCGAAGCACACAAAAAGATGGATCTAACAGAAACGGAATGACACACGTCTCTTGAAACAAATATATATACCTACGTAAACTTCATTTCCAGGCCACTAATGACACTCTCATTTCATTCCTAATGGGGTCCAAGCACATCTATATCCAAATCTATACAAAGCAGGAATGCTATGTGGTTAGCTTTAAGCCTTAAGAGCATTAGGATAGAATCTACATACCTACGTTATATCATTACCCCTAACTTTCCACTATGGGTAACTAGCACCCCGTCCACCCTTTGTATTTGTAGAGCTCTGTCCATCTCTGGACTGCTTTAGTAGCATTGCATTGGGTGTGTATAGGTATATTCTGTGGATTGTGGATTGTAGATTCCAGATATAATTCCAAGTTTGAACGATCGACCCTAACAAAAGTCGTAGGTCGCAGTAGTAGTGTGATTGTGTGATACATATATATATATGTACACAAACCCCTCGGTTGAAAATGATGGTTGAGCACTCGCCAATTTCACAAAGATAGCTATCATTAGTCATAAATAAATAAAAGCTCAACTTCGACTTTGTCAATGATAGCCAGGGCAAGCCAAGCCAGGCCAGGCCAGGCCGGGGCACTCACTAACACTGACTCTATGTGTCTGCACACGAACACGAAGCGATGGAAAAACAAAAGGATCCTTTCTCTCTCGTAAATGTGCTATAAAATCCTTAAAGACCACACGTCACGTCGACATCCCCGTCCCTATTCATCTCCCTTGCTTCCTACCGACGTAGGAGCTGTATGTATACATCCAAGTAGCTCACTCCATGGTCGGAGCCGCTCTCATTGAAACCTGCTAACAAAGTCCACTAGACTGGGAGATCAATTGGAATTTCATACAGTTTACTCCATCAACCGGAATCCTAGACCACGCTTGTGTTATAAAACCACATCACAAGGCATCCCTAGCCCCAAAGTCTCCTGATACTCCTGAACTAGAACCAGAACCAGAACTAGAACCGGTGGTCATAATAGTATGCAATGAGCCAAGCCAAAAGTGAGAAGCTGGGCGGTATAGGGATACACATATATGGCTCCTTGACCAAACCACACCAAAATCAAAAACCAATCCAAAGCAAATCAATATTAATACATTCAAGTAGACGCAGAGATGTAATCAAATCCCACAGTCAGAGTCTCAAAGTTCAATTTCCAGTACAATCGAAATCCAATAACTTGAAACTAAGAATTATTACTATGGGCCCCAGCCAAACTATTGTCATTACCATTGAGATAGCATCACTGTACATGGAGGCCAAGAAAATATAAAACCAAGACAGTGCCAATGACGTGAATTGAACTTCGTGTCACTATATTCACCTCACTATCTATTGGGGAAGGACGGCAAGGAGTCAAATTGCCAAAAGAATATCAATTTAAATCCAAAGACCGTGCAGAATGTGAACTGTCGTCGACTGGTTAAGGGAACAATATATCATATCAAGAGGGAACCAAAACATAATACAATGTACAACCTACAATTCACCACAATCAACCACGAGATAGCATAATAAATCTGCTCATAAAGTAGTTTGTAAATTAAATCCAATTTACATCCACCTTTGGCTTGACTTGACTTGCCAAACACTTTGGATAATGTAATTCATTTTATAAGAAAGATCCGTCACTTTCCTAGCTGTACGCTGTCCTGTCCTACTTGTCGCCGTCGTCATCATGTCATCGTACCCTCGTCATCGTCATCGTCATCTTCGTCGTGTTGCTGGTGCTGATGTGTTGAGATGCCAGTCAGGGGAAGGAAGTGTTTATCGGAATACAATATGAGGATGAGGACCTAAAGCTGATGATGAGATGAGAGCTCTAGGTTAGGATAGGTTCATAACAAGTATGTAACTATGCCTCACGCATAATGGTGCGGCGATGATGATAAGCTCCGTTCCTTTTCCGTTTTCAGAACGACGTGACATGACGAATTTGAGCCCAAGTAGGGAAATGTAGGGATATAAGGAAATGTAGTGTTATAGACTGTAATGTAGGTAAATATTAATAGACGATATTCCTATGAATTAAAAATAAAGAGGCTCAATTCGATCCGCCGACTTTCTTCTCCCTGAGTCCATTGTTTGTCAAGCATCCTCATTCAAACTACCGACACCAACCTGAGCCAGTACCCACCCACCCACCCATGCCATAGACATTCGTACAAAATACTAAACAGCTCACTGCTCCCAACCTTAACACCACCACCACACTATCATAGCCCATTCGCATCATAAATTAGAAAACCTCGATCAGGTGTTTTGTGTTTATCAATATCAGTGTACAGATACCTACTTATTAATGGCTGTTGGGGATACCATCTACAATCTTCACTAATGGACAGATAAACTCCCAGGAATTCATATTCTTATGTCTAATTTATGTGTATTAAATTCCTTTCCTCTTTCTCCTGTCAATAGAGAAGCAGCTTCAAAAGTACAAAAGTACCTTTGAAGGCAATTGCACCCAGTGCATATTAATACGTATGTACGTACGATTCCCTACTATGTATTTCAGGTATCAGATGTGCCATGCCCATGCGAAGCTATGGGAGGGAGGAGGATGCAGTATAATTTTTTTAATGCTTTTATTGCCTTATATTATAATTACAACTTAGCATACACCAGTCAATTAGCCGTTGAGTCGTTCGTATTAGCAGTCACTATTGCAGCCTTAGTCATCCTAGCAGTTTGCCTTTGCCGGTCTATCCACCTGAATTGATTGTATCAATCTTCTTCTTCCAAGTTAGAAATCTGAGTGGATGTACTTAGATTGGTGTACGGATAGGTATTTACATGGGTCCGTTAAACTTCCGCAAGAAATGTGATGTAAAAAAATGTATTTTTTCCGTCGATTCATCGATGGAAATGAAGTTGAGCCAAAGAGGAAAATATAAAGAAAAATGTTGGACTTTGAAATTTAAAAATTCCCCTCCGGGCTTCGGTTCAAACACTAGACTATGACCATTCTATACATTCTTTTAAAAAATAACAACTCTGCCGTTTGGCTCTGATTTAGTATGTACTTAGGTATGTATATACCTATATCTATAGTGCTGTTACAAGTTCATAGGAAAGCTTCATTTACCCATATTAATTCACTGGATGACAATGGCTACAAGTACATGCATAGATGGAGGACATTCTGTAGCTACTACTAAAGCCTCTGTAAGTTATCGCTTATGCAAAATATAATATGTACGCTTAAGCATACAGTGCATACCATTAGATGTGCATATAGAGAGGATCTACGGACAGAATAGCAGCATCAGTCCGTTGTTGTAGATTTACACGAAGAGACATGGACGATGGACATTTTATACAAAGGCACGCTACCGTAACGAAATATCTTCAACATGAATTTGCATATTCATAAATAATATTACCTTTCTGCAAACTACAAAATTGCACATTAGCCATACGTAAAGTTGACTGATAAATGCAATTCTTATCCACACCCAAGATTATTTCCGTGCGGGAGCAACAGACACATTGTTGAATTGCTCCGCATGAGTTAGCACAAGCCTTCCTCCATCATCTGCCCAGCAGACGTGCACACTCGTACAAAGTACATAATACAGCAGGCAAGCAAGTTTATAGCATACATCCAACACTTTCTATATCCATAGTATACTATATATCCATGCTAAGTCCGACACTTCTCACTTCAAATTATGCATTTTAAAATTTTTACCTCAACTATCTGTAGTAAACGTGGAGTGAAGGTTCCTTATAGAAGTAACTTGCAATTCCGTTTGTATTTTTTTGAATATGAAGCCATTTCCATGCTTTGCCATTCATAGATATATCTATGCTTGCAGTCTATACGTGCTGAAGAGTCATAAGTTAGAGAAGAAAAACCATTTAAGTCGCATTATTATTACAATCAAGCAGAGAAAAATAGCATATAAATTTTATTTTATTAACTGTGGAATAACTCATGACTGAACATAATATTTTATTATTTCAGTTTGAATGTCATCGCAAGTGTGAACTTGTAACATTAATTCCGTCCCTAGTATCTACTTTACATACAATAAAGATCAACAAAAAGGTAAAAAGGAAATTATTGTTGAGTACGTCTGCAATTGCATGCGATGCAGGTACGTAGCTACGGATAGGGACTTGTACTTGTGCTTGAGCACAGGCGTTTGCTGAGTGTCTTGTTCAAGCGGATAAAATATCATATAATTTACAGCACAACTATTTACCCCTTACTATTTACCACTTTATGAACGCTAGTCTACACAATGGACGTTTTTTTTAAAAGCAGTACATGAGCATACGGACAAACAAACATTCCCATTACAGTCCGTTGGTGGAAGAATCGTAATAAATAATAACAAAAAAAATTGGTCTCGGTTCCCTCGTCTCTCTCGGTGAGACTCATTAACAAGGAAACTATATACAATAATACAAATTCTATATCCTTAGCCAAACGAGCCAAATGTACTCGGTTGCTACTGGGATTTTGGGATAGGTATATTTGAAATAAAAATACCCATAGCCAAAAATGTCATCGTCACCAAGTAACTAGCTCACGTCAACAGCTCCCTGCCATACAGTCTTTTTTAATTTTATCCTGTACAATACGAATACAGGCTTAGTTGGACTCTAGGGTGGCAGAATGTATGTACGAACATATATACATTGCAGCTCTTTTGTAGTAACGACTTGGACTTTGAGGCAGAGGGAGAAGATTGTCTTCAGCAGTGAACCGTTGTTGGTCTGCCTTTCTAGAGTGTGGACGTGGACATCCGAGGGCAGGAGTCATTTCTAAATTGTAAGAGAGTAGATTCGAGTCGAGTAGACGAGGAGAGCTGAAGCGTCTCTCTTATTGTACTGTATTGACATGTCAGATTCTCACATCCCCCTAGTCAAACATAATGCAATCTTTCTTAATTAAGATCCTCCCGACATGTCTTCCCTCTCTTCCTGTCCTCTCCTCGTTCCTCCATTTAATCCACAATATCAAATAGCCACTAATTACAATTATCAAATTTTACCATCATTCTTCCGTCTTCCCCACATAGCTTCACTGGCTAAAAGGAGTGTGTAGGCCTGTAGGCCCTTGCCTATACCTATACCTATAGTCACCGCTGTATAGTTAATTCACTACTAAATCCCTGTTTACAGACAGTCTTTATCCACATCCACTCCCAGTCAGCTTAGCTTCCACGTTATTAAAAAAGTTTACGTGTAAAAGAGCTTTGCCATGCATTTAGTGTCGTATTGTCAGCGGACCATTATAAGGGTGTCTACAGTACATACGTATACTGTATGTAGGAACGTAACTGTTTTTACAACCACCAACGTGGTTCCGATTCAGACTTCGACAGCATTGACATTATGATCTTATATGATTCTTATAGGTTTTAGTGTTTCTCATATAAACTTGATTATGATCCAGTTGTTGGTTTGGTTGGGGGAGCGGGAAGGAAGGAGGGAGAAAATGTCAACTTCATCTCTTTATTACAATTGTTACTGACTTTACCATTAGAGCATTTCGCCTGGGTCTGGTCTAGTGAAACTAAACATGGGCTTAGCATTAGAGGGAACGAGAGAAAGAGAGAGAGAGAGCGAGAGAGCATTGTGCACGTACTACTGGCTCTAACTACGATACGTGTGATCATTAAATGGTCAGATTGATGCAGATGCACATGGGTTAGCTGTGGCTGGTCTGGCTAGTTCGGACTGCATGCTTTACTGCGACACGCACAAAATGAACACAAAATGAAAAACACTAACTAGTAAGTGGCACTGCACTGAAATGCAATGTCAATGGCAATTCATTGACAGAGCAGAGGGAAGAAGGAAAGAGTAAAAGGCAGCTCCACTCCTTCACATTTCCTCACAACACAATCTCTCAGGAGGGCATTCAATTCAAATGCACCGCATCCAACCACAGATCTATATAGGCAGTCAAATTGAACTCAAAGCGGACCGATATATTTATACCAGCTCTTACTACAGTATTAGTTAGTATAATTTCCCTTAAAATATTATTTTATAATTATAATTATTGTCTCAGAGCTGCCTGTGCGTATTTACCTAGGCATCCAGCACTGCACTCCGCTGCTTACTACGTGAGGTGGACCATTGATAATATCTGTCTAAAATGCAAGATAAACAGAGACTGAAGTGACCAAGTTCACACACCAAAGTCATTCAAGTCCTGTTACAACTTGTAATACAGGAAGGAATTGTTACAATCTGCCATTATGATATAATGTACTCTCCCTATCTAGGGACGCACACATATTTATTTACCTAACTACCTATTCCTTTTCCCATTTGAGAGAGAGAGAGAGGGAGAAAGAGGAACCGAATAAGTGAATACGTCGGCATCACGTTCACATATTTAAAAAAGACAGCGCCTGCTCTTAAACCATTAGTCTTATGTATAAAGCTCTGTCATAAATCTAACTTGCATCCAAAGTTCGTTAGTTCTTAGACGGCACATTCCCCATTTTTTTTATAATTACAGGCTCAAAAGTGTACGTGTACATACTCCAACTATCTCTCGATACATAATGTGGAGAGCTGCTACAGACATAATTAGGGGTATAGCCGATGGACCCCTATGCCTACTTAGGCTAATATAGTTGCTTCAGAGAAACAAGACAAGAGATGAACCTCACACCTCTTCCTCTCGCTCTTGCCATTTATTCTTTCCCTACCCTTGTTGCAGTTTTGTGTGTCTACTGATGTACAGCTACTACTTCTTCAGCTCCTACCTATATAAGTCCCTCTCCTCTACCGAGGATGGCAGTTAGTTACTTCATGAGGTTGAAGTTTATGTCTATTATATCCGTCAGTAGAAGTCAACTGGACTGGGACTGTATGACTGCAATAATGGAATGGTCGGGAGTGACTCTGACGCTGAGAGTGTGAGGAAGACTTGGATGGACTTGGATGGATGGTTGAGTGCGTGCTCGTACAATATTGAACTCAAAGTCAAGTTGTATCAAGTAATGTGATGTAAGAGATGTTACAACCTACCTCTTCAAACTTGCTTCGTAATTCCTTATTAAGACTCTGGATGTACCTACCGACAGAGTCAAAGTCAAGACGTGTAGTACCGAGACCAGACAGACGGAGTACCGAGAGTACCAAGTGAAGACAGAGTTGAAGAAGCTCAAGAGTTTTTTTTTTCGCGTCTTTTTCCTTTTCTTCTCCTTCTTCTTCTTCGTCTACTTACTTGCTTCTCCGTCTCCCTCTCACTCGCGGTTATTTTCCTTTGCGTACTTTTTGAGTCACACACGATCTTCACACACACAACAAAAATGATGAGGGGAACTTTTGATCTTTGTATATTTGTTAAAGTTCTCGATTCTTTTCTCCTATTCTCCTTATCACTCCACTATTGCTCATGGAATCGTAATAATAACAACGCTCGACACTATAAATTGTAAATTCTGAGGTGAATATATATACCTAGGTACGTATAAACTTGAACGCACTAAAACAGAGCCAGGCACACACGCACAATACAATTTAATAATGATAATCATAAAGCGTCTTTGACTTTTAAAACCTTTTCTTTGTTTAACGGTAGCTTCCCTTTTTTTCTCTGTCTCTTAAAGTATTTGCACAATCAAGAGTACAGTACAGTGCGTGAACGACTATCCTTACGAGCTAAGCTTTTGACTTTAACTTTGGATCTGTTTTGTCTCACCGAATCCTCGAAAGGATAAAAGTCACATGTGCTGACTGAAAGATTTTATAATTATATAACAGTATATATATATATATATATATATATATATGTATATAGGCCCCTCAATAACTCCTCCACCACTGCTATACTAACAATACTACCGAAACAGTACGCCTACTGCGCATTTGTCAGTAAAATATTCATTGTTCACAAGATTCAATAAAGCTTTAGTGCTCAAGAATTAATCACGTAAAGTTTAATTTCAACACGTTTTCACACGGCCCACATGACACTTGCCAACTTTAATTATTTTCCTCTTTCTCACTTTTTTGTGTTAAAAGACCCTGTCTTGTTCTGACGCTTTTACCGAAAGTCTAGATCTAAACTGGACTTTTATCCGTACATGTCCTGTGTACCTACTCCTATTGTCTGGCTGACATTGACTGAAATATTAATGAATGAATGACGAATAAATAAAAGAATTTGTACTCCAGACTTGAAAACGTTGGACAACAGTAACAACAGCAACAACAACGGCCCGCCCTCACAAATCCCTTCTATTTGCATACTGCCATGTAGCAAATCTCAACTGTCCCTTGAGAGGTGGCAGACAGTTTTAGAATTAATTCAGTCGTCCGCATTTGCATAAGGCTAAAGGAATGCATGGAAGTGGTGCCTTATGGAAATTGGAAAATGAATCCAAATCCCAACCGTCACGTCAAAACAGCAGCAGCCCTGAGAAGTTGCTCACTTTTGAAGACAAATGATGGATTGGTGCGTTGGTTAAAAAATTAGAATTTGGCATTCCTCAAAACTGGAAAACTGGAAACGGAAATTTGATTTGACAAGACTTGACGTCTTGGGCTGCTCTAGGCGGGAAGCATAATTACACTATCATACTTTACAGAGAGCAGAAAGAAATTGGAACTTTTTTGAATATTTCTGTGAAACCAATTCTGACTAGTGAGCACCTTTCTTTGTAACGATCATAATTAATTTCTGAATGGCAAGTATAATTATTTTCTAGTTGAACAAGAACGACTCATTGTCAGTGTTGTCAGTGCTAAGCCATTTCAAGTAGAAGCCACGCCAATTCAAACTGCCTCTACATAGTGACATATCTAGGTACACATTCTACCTGTAGGTTCATCATGCAAGTATATGTAACAATATTATGTATTTCCACCAGTGTGCCTTCTATTATTATGTATTAGGTATGGTCGTACGATTAGAAACCGACCTTTTACGCCATTAGCACACCGTCTAGTACGGTACACACTCAAATAAGTAAATACTGATATAAGATTTTTACGTGTATACTATGGACTTGGTCTATGTATAACGAAATTCCTTCTAATTCTCTCACAACCTCATTTTGGTATTCCCTAGTACTACGGCGATTAGCCTTATTACTCTCCACTCAAACTAGCACTACAATTCAGCGTATTATACCTTATTATCAGGTATGATACTGTCTTGGGAGTAAATAGCATGAGTGGAGTACCAAGTAATTTGCTCCATGTTAAACTTAATTTGTACAATTCATACATCATGAGAGTGTGAGGGATCCAAGAACAAGACAAGGCAAAAAAGACAAGACAAGACGAGACGAGAAGGTACAAAAGTCTACGGCTAATCGTAAAGTAGACAGTTCAGTGCAGTTCAGCTCGACTCAGCTCAGTAGTAGGTGGATGTACACCCAAAGGAAGACAAGGGAAAAAAAGGACAAGGGTATAAAAACTCCAAGTAAAGTACCTACTTTGAGCCAAGCTCCATTTCCATTCGTCCTCCGTCCAATTTCAATTCCAAAAATCCAACTCTCTCAGCTCCGTCAGCTTCAGATCCAACTCGAAAACTGTCAACTGAACAACTCCGAGGGAAATGAACAAATGTGCGGAGTTTCATGTTAAAGTTGATTGCTACTGATACTCAAGCTATGTGAACAATTACATGGTACAATGGGAGCTCTGGCATGTATTTAAACCGTCCGTCAGTCATTTTGTATGTTGATCACGACTAAACGAGCTGGATGTTACAATTATAATGTGTAGAAACCGCACCGTGCAACTTATACGTATATACGCAGACAACTTCTACAAACTAGGTATGCATCCCACCACATGTGTGTGTGTACTCTATGAAAATGAAAACATTTGAATGGAGAGTTCTACATTTCATTTGTATGTGTGCTCTTTAAATCTACCTACCTACCTTCTTACTACATACATACCTACACACAGCCACTAAGGTGTGTAGTAAAGTGTAGTATTTCAAAGCCACTTCTGTGACAGCGGCTTTATTTTGAACACGTTGTATGTACCTAGGTATGCATGTTAGTATATACCCACTACTTATTAGCATTGCTATACTACTTACTCCAGTATTTAATTCATTCACTAAATTCTTGGGCTGATTTAGAGAGTACGTCGGTCTTAAGAACATTAACTAGATATTTAATATGCATACAAGTATTTGAAAAAATATACATACATACACTTATGAAAGGTGCACATAAGTATGTATATAGGTATATAGTGCAACTACAGATACGACTGCTCTGCTGTGGAATGCCCTGAGAGATGTACGTCAGTTGCAAATTACAACATTCACGAGCGACTTCGCATTCAATTAATCAACGAAATGGATTGTAACGCAAAACATGGAGAGACAGTAATAGAGCACAGAGCAGAGCAGAGCAGCACACATGGCATTGCACTGAATTCTCCCTTGCATTTCTGTAGTACTGTAGTTGTACTTGTACAATTAAATGAGCAGTACAGTCCCTGCACACAGATGTACAGAATATACACAGATCATATGCACGAGGTGAAGCCAAGTATGTAGGTATATGTACACGTATGCAAGTGATATATGTGTCTGTATGCACCTCCACTGGTTTTCAATCCAATGAATGGAAATTAGCTTAAGAGCACAAACAATTTCATTTCATTTCATTCCATTCCATTCCATTCCATTGCACTGAATTGCATCGCATCGCATCGCATCGCATTAGATTTCAAATCGTTAGGATAGAGTTAGAGTCTTTAACTTTACTTTAATGTCATTAGCAGGAGGAGAATTGGAATTTTTATATTTAGTTTCCCTTGCTCATGCTTCTTACTTTTTTCTAATCATCATCTGGTATAGTTCCGTCTTTTGTTTCTCTGAACATCCAAACATTCATTCAGATATTTTAGATTAGTAAGCAAAAAAAACAACAAAACAAAGAAATCTTCACCTATGTACGTGACTGTAGACGGACTATCTGAGCACATTAAATCTAAATCCTACTCATATGGACTGTCCTCCTTATAATTCATTAGCAAGGTGCCTATGCGCCTAAGCTATATCCATACATACATATGTGTGCACCTTCATAAATCTCTAGAGCGAGATTTAATTATTGACGAAGGGAAAAGTAAAAGAAGAACAAGGGTAATCTTTTTTGATTATCTGTATGTGAGACGGAAGGGGAATCGATACATACAATCAAGCTTCCATAGAATTTCTACTAGTTTACTCGTCTACGAGTGATACGACTTCATGAGGAATGACAATGAGTAATGTGACATTAGTACAGGTCATTGCTGCTTAGGCATATGTATTTTCAAAGTGATGGTAGACACTGTAAATATATCTCAAAATATATATCAGTATCTCGAAGATGCAAATGCAATGATAGGAATTTGAAGTCTTCTCTGCTCACTTTTTACTTTGGAAAGAATGAAAAACGACCCAATTCCTCATTTTTAAAAGAGAGGAAGCTCTCCTATAGAGTTTTTGAAACGCAGTTTTACAATTTCCAAACACATGTCATTAGCACGTTTTGCATAGTTTGAAACAAGTATAACAACTTTTGCAAAAACATACGTATATGCACGCAGATACACTTTTATCGCCAGGACTTGTTCGAGCTGAGATGATGGAAGGAAGTTGAAAACAAAATCATTTGTTCCACCATGGATGGACATGCAGTGTGTGTGTGTGTGTATGTGTCTGTAGCTGCCGTCCATCCAAGAATTTCGTTGGCTAAATGTGTGAGCTGAGAGTAAGTATGATGGAGCGATACGTCTCTTGCAATTCCTTGCCATATAGAAAGACAGAAACTAATAGATGAGACAGGTAAAGTAGATTTAATACTTAATGTACACGATTAAGTTGAACACGAGAAAAAAAAATCCCTAAGAGACACTTTGTACGAGGCGATATGTGCGATGTTCTGCAATCTCTGATGGAATGACATGGTTTGCCTACCTAATAGTTTCTACTTATAGGTATCTCTACACTTCTTCTATACACCATAGGTATCTAATTGCCTACTAGCTGAGCCTTGTACTTGTACATAGCTAACTATATATATATATAGATAGATACGTAGGTACCTATATCAGTCTCCGAGTGCTATTGCTATTGCTCTATTGTTGCTTCAAGTCCAGCTTGGAGCTTCCAATGTGAAAATTTCGATGCTGGTCACACAGTGAAACCAACAACGAACATTCCTTTGGGATAATTGACTCTATTCTTGAAGCATGCATTGGTATGTACGCACTTCATAAAAATAAGAATGTTCCCAGAGTCTACGTATACGTATACAGAGATGAGAACCTAAGTATCGCAACTCAACTCTCAGTGCAATGCCATTTAGAAGTGAGTGCCTATGTACCTACATACATACTCGTTCGTTCGTTCGTAATCCCATACGCGGTCACATTATTGTATCATTTATGTAGACTGTAGACCCACTAATAGTGCACACAACTCACACAAGCCCAGAAAATATATCCATGTCAAGGGAAATGTTGGCAGGAACGGGTATTTACCAAATGAAGGCTATTTTTCCTATTTTTATTTACTTTTCGCTACAGTCGTACAGTACTCTCTGACGCATCTATTGTAATCCATTGTTCACAATGAGAGAGAGAGAGAGAAACAAAAGGAACGTGCCATCCAACGGTTTAGAATACACACACATAGAACCTACATACCTATGTATCCATGGCTACGGACTAAATACTAATCGTGAGAGGAGACAGATAGATGGATGATACCTATTCATGACTTTGTGGGTGTACATAACTAAAGGACATGACAGAAGGTGGTAAAGGAGCTACCCGTGTATAATTATGATCATGATTATGTTTATTTACCTGTAAATTGTGGGACTATTCCGATCTCATGTCGTCTGTGGCTGGTTGTTGGTGCTGGTTGCTGGTTTAGGCTCCGTAAAAGTTGTCAGTCCTCAGAAGCTCACTGAGTTTCTTTTCTATATAAATTATTTATGACATTAGAATTATTTCGGTGTCAATGGATAGAGGGGCACAGGAGACCACTGAGTGAACATGTGTAGGTACATAGGTATAGGTATAGCTATGCAGTGGCCCCGTCTCTCAGTCTATATAGTCAAAAAAAATAAGAGAACCGTCGGAAATTTTCAATTCAGAACACCAAGACAGAACCTGAGCTGAGAGAATATAGTCATAGATCCCATCCCCATCACTCTGTATGCATATCTATGGACAGAAAAAAAGGAATAACGAGGCTGAGGACAGACGACATTCATGCCAGGAGAGAGCATGCAGGCAGGCAGGCAAGCGGCCCGTGGTCTTTTAGCGCATTACTTCTTTTTATCAAGTCCATTCAGCATTCAGAAGACTCTCACATTGCATCGGTCATGTAATCGTTCAAGAAGGACTAAACTAGGTACATACGAGTGGAAGTATGAAGTATGTACTGGTGGTAGGGCCTCATAGACAGTCGGAATTGTGGGCTGTATAATAGGGAGTCAGACCGCAAAGCCACAACACATTTTTCTCTCACTATTATATTCGAAAATTCTACGTCAAGTCCCGCAATCAAACACAAACACATGGGTAGGTACATATCCTCGTAAGAGCAGCCCTGTATGTACTTGTGTAGGTAGTTTTAACTCGTCCACAATTATTTATCAACATTGAAATCAAGCTAACAAGTGCTTGTTCATGTGTCGAGGTATACAGAATATTACTCCGCTGAATAATTTTTAATAAGGACTCAGTTAATGAATTATAACGGTCGTTATCACTCCTACTGCACAGTGGTCATAGACAATTTTTTCTGGTTGTAAATAGACACTGATGTGAGCACACCAACTGACAATACAAAACTTCAACCAAAAACTTTCAAACACCATTACCATTATGTACATGTACATACCTACTCGTAGAAACTACTACCTAAGCAGCTCAAAAAATTCAATAAATATATAGAATCCTACCGTCAGTCCCTGCAAAAGTTTGAACGGAATCAAACAACAAACCTTGTACACACACACACACTCCGGTCTCACTGTCTTATATGTCCATGTGACTTGACTTTGATAGAGATAAGGAACAAGAAACAAAAACAACTGTGGGACGTCGACCAAGTCCAAGTGGAATTTGAAGTCGACGATTTCTTCGGTACTAATAGTAATAGCATAGGGATGTATGTACGTTTGGTTAGATTTTATGTGCCATTTATAGGACAAGAGAACAAATTTGTGGACATAAACATGGCTTAAATTCCCATTAAAGGTTTACTACTTGACACTCCACCATGGCAGAGCGTACACTCATTGTAGTTTCAATTTATAATTTATTATTTTTTCCTCCGCTGATTCAATTGTCAATCCCCGAGTCCTATATACATTGAGGCCTACTGCATGCGAATTCACACCACTACTAAATAAAATATACACATACATACAAGAAAAATTACAAGGAGGATAATCTACTGACCAACAACTTTACTCACGATGACAGCCTGTGACAATGACAGTTACAAAATGATTTGTGCTCACTGCTTATGAGCTTGCAACCCATAGACAGGACAGGTAGATATTAGTTTAGTGTCTTGACAAAATAGATTTTCCGCATTTCAAAAAGAAACAACAACTCATTCATACAATTTCCTTTATTCGTGCTCATAAACGTCTCTGTTTTAGTTATTGCTCAGTCAGTCCAAAATTTAGATTTATAGAATTAAGAATGGATGGGATTTTGAGATGTGATGATAATTCAAAAAACATCAAACCAGATTGGGATTATGAGCACAATGGAAATCATCCAAGAAAATCAAATATTTTTTTGAAATCTGGGTAAAGGGTGTGAATTACTGAGTAGTTGTACAATTTCCCATTTGTCACATGCCATTTACAGATACAGTGAGGCTGGCAGTGTATAACATAAAATTTCATGTGCTAAAAAAACACTGAAATGAAATTTGAACTCTTCCTTCTCATGCACAACAGGAAATGCAGTGACCACAGAGAATGGGGGAAAAAACAAGGAGAAAACCACAAGACAAATTTATTCACAAATTTTTGTGTTATCATCCTTGATTTTATTAGGTAGAAGCGTTAGTCTTTGTCTTGGGCGCAATTCAATTGCAACCAATATTTTTATTCCTATTAATCGACGTTGGGGTGTTCACTGGCAGGCCTACATGCGAGGTACTTTACGTATGTATCAAGTACCAAAGTACCAGCTCAAAGAACGAAGTACCTACAGCCCTATTATGAATGAAGTATACCGACAGAAGCGGAAGCAATAATAGTCATGATTATGATTTGTTATGTGCTCATATACATAGGGACCAACCACGCATTTGGATGGAGCCCACAACAGAGCTCTGGCTTGAACCATGGATGATGTGAACCGAATTATATTTTCATTGTTGGCTCCTAAAACCCTTTGAGAGAGAATGAAAAGTCTAGGAAATTCCGATATGATTTATTGCCAAACTTTCTTGGGTTATATAGAGCTGTATAAGATGCTCTCATCTGGACTGGAAGGCGAAGGAAGGGAAAAAGGGTGGACGGGAGGCCATGGATTGTATAGGAGTGGAGGGAAGATGCGGGATCGAGAGACCAATTCTCCAGTCAACGATAAGTCAACTTTCTAAATGGATGATTTCCAAGGTTTTAGCGGCTCACCATGGAATTTTGGGTCCAAAAACTGAAAATGCATAACTCACTCCCAATTTCGTCTGTGTATGGATGGAACGGAAATTCTTTATATTAGAACATATATACTTCACACAAGCTACTCCACACTCTCCACGTCCGCAGCAGTCCATGCATGAATCATGTGCATACACAGTATAAGTACGTAATAGAAATATATTTTAGGGTAGGATCGTAGGATGCAGTTCAAAGCCAAAAAATTGGTCGATAATTCTCATTTTGCTGGTTCACACAGTTCAGGAAATGTACCTTACCTACCTACCTAACTTACTTTCCCATTTGGAGTAAAGTTACCTTGCATTTTTCTATTCTTGGCTCTAATCTGGATGAAAGGAAGAGATTGACAAAAAAAACACACACATTAATTTGTTATTATTAGCTGCGCAGAAACTCACTCTGAGATCTTTGATAACTTTTTACCTCGTTTGTCAAACGACAATTGGAATCGAAAAACAACCATTTTTGCCTTGGGAATAGGATTGGCATCTCATAAAGCCCTACTCAAAGAGCAATACAGACATGCAGTAATGCACAGTAAACTCAGATTGTTATTCGCTCCTAGGTAATGTCGCAAAAGTACACATGGCATGCACAATTCACTCTCAATATACATACTCTGTCACAGTACTGGTTCTTTAAGCTCCATATATGTACAGAGTAAATGGAAAAGAATAAAAAGCATTAGCCGTATATTGCTCTTCCTTTTTTGCATGGAAATACTTTCCTCTTCCCCAAGAAGATAGATTTCTTTTCCATCGCTGAAAAAAAGTCTAATCGACTTTGAGATTCAGTAAATATTTATAGACGATTCCCTCAATCATATAAAATCTAAATCGAGTCTCATACAAATAGGTAAAGATATACGGAGCGAGATAAGAAGACGAAGAAGAAAAAACGTGTAGCCACAAAATACGTAGACATTTCCCTGGAAAATTGATGCTCCTAGAAAATTCGTAGCATTCTAAAATGTACATTTCCATGTCATGTATCAACATTATACAACATCAAACATTGTGAGTGAGAGACAGCAAAAAATAAATATATAAAAAAAAGTTTGCTGATACTGCACTCCTGGCCCTCGAAATCCTGCTGGCGCTGGCTGTTTTAGGGATCCCTCTAATATTGTATGTTAGTATACACAGAGTCGTAATGAAAAAAAACTTGACGAGAAAATCCGTTTTTATCCTTAGCAATTCAAATTCCAAAAATAAAACAAGGGTCTAAAAAGCTATGGAGTCTGATTGCCTACCTTTCAACTGAATTTCACGAATGAGCAGAAAATAATAAATCTTGATTGAAACTCTTGAGTTTGGAAATGTACTACAACATAAAATAAAAAAAAAATACCAAAACAGTGTCGTTCCCTCCTCCGTTCATTTTACATTTTACAAGGAATTTTAATCACACCATCAACATCAACATGGCCACATCCATTCCAGTCAGTGAGATGCTCTCTCTCTTGCTAGCTAGCTCGCTCCATTCGCGTGTCAAATAATGAAAACAAAACATTATTTGCTATTTTGCTAGTCAAATGATTTTATGCGAGTCAAAAAGCAAATTCAATAATGCTAAACAGCTCGACTGTACTACTTATCTCATCTACAATGACACGAGTAACAAGAACAGCCCTACACAAGGAAATAGAATACATTAAATATCTCCATTCGAAGAACACAAAACTTTTCTTTGTAAACGAGTACGACTCAAGTTGGAATGCAAAATAATCGAATCAGTATTTTGCTGCCTTCCTTGCGGCTCGCCGACGCACTCCCTCAACCAGCAGGTACATACATACATACTTTTTACACACAAACTAACTTGTACTGTAGTACATTTTATTCCATTGCATTTAAACTGGTCCTCGTCTTACTATCTTCCGTACACTACCAACGCCAAAGTATCAATTCAATATGTGCACACTACTCCCATTTCCTTTTTCAATCTTTTCTACTGGAACCAGAGGTGGCCAACTTCCAACTGCCCCGGCAACCAAAACTCACTCACTGGCTCTTGCTCCCAACTTTTCTCATTTGAGAGAACTAACCGTTCTGTACGAGGGAAACTACCACTAGGTACTCTCTATGGACGAAACATTAATGTCTCAGGACAATAATGGCATTGTAACTTATTTCACTTGGTTGAAATAGAAGAGAAGAAGAAGAAAAAAACTCCATTATAATATAAAAAAGGTCAATTATTAGCTAAAAGATGGCTGGTTTGTTGAAAACATGAAATTAGACACGGCAAGGCAAAAGTTAACTACGTAACTGCAACACTTTTCCCTCTATTATACACATGATACGATATTATACGATAAAATACGAAGCAGCGATACGAACCTTATAGCCGCCGTCCCCTGCACATAACTTAGGTATACAATTATTTTATTTTATTATTTTCATTACTCTATATTTTTGGTAGTGAGGCCGATGCTGATGCTGGTCCTCGTCTAGGTTATACATTCTAAGTAAGTGTGTGTAACCTAGGAAGTTCTACGAACACACTATCAGTACCTATACTTACGTGCTATTATGCATCTACGAAGGTACCTAGGTACCTTTATTTGAAAACTATTAAAGTACTGACGCAAGCCACGAAAACTTTGGGCAGTCATGAAATAATAAAGTTTCCAGCCACGATATCCTTTACCTTAACCCCTATGCTGCTCTGTGCACTGTCTCAGTCGTACACACTACACACGTTATCTATAATTATAGTAAAAACAAAAGCCAGAGCAATGTTGAATTTTGAATGAATGTCGAATGTGGAGTAAACGTACAAAATAAAAGGAAAAAAAAGTACAGTGTTCAGTTTAGTGCATGCAATGCAGGGTCATGTCATTTATTAATATCATATCGTATAAAGTACGTAGGTACATGGCCCATTATATCCCATGCCATAACTTCCCCTGCACAATCAAAGTTGCATAAAATGTAAATTTAACAGTGTGAATTCAGAGCTGAGATTATTACTTACGAATGAAATAGGAAAAGGAAAAAAAAGAAATATCTAATCAAGGGGTTTATAGGAGAAAAGTTGAGCGTTGAGTGTTTTAAAAGTTTAAAAGTGATGCTATAAATATATGTAGGTAGGTACCTATATTACGTATTTCTTTAAATTCCACGAAATACTGAAATACCTATCTGCTCAAAAATGCTGTCTGCTTAATATTTACTTCTCGTTCTCGCTGTGTGTCATAAATTGCAAAAAAAAGACCTTTCAACACACTCTGCACAGTTGTCTTGATACTAAAGTTGACTCTGTACACACTTTGTTAGTTCTAATTCCTAGTTCGTTGATTATATTTTATACGTAGCAAAGTAATTACAGAACGTCGAGCTGACGGCTGACAGTATTAAAACATCACTTGGTTGTAATGTAATGTTATATAGTATTAGTATGTCCTACTAAGTCGTGCTCTTGCTGTACGTAACTTAATAAGAAAACAATTTTCTTCTAAAATTCAATTTATGTAGGTACACCATGTGAAAAGGACAAGTCTAATCTGTGGAGCCCAATGTTATATGTATAGGACTGAGCACTGAATTAGAGCTTGACAAAAACATTGGAGCTTTATTAGCCTTAGAGGATGAAGCTTTGCTCGGTGTAGCAAGCAAGGGAGGGAAAATGACAAACTTGCGAGTAGATTATTGAAATTCTCAAGACATAAAAACTGAAGGAAATTGACGATTAGTGAATCTCCCAGGCTGTTTGATTTACAGCTGAGAGTCTTACAATGTACATAATAGAATTCTGAATGGTGTAACATATAGCATAGAGACAGAGCTATGCCGTAATTTACAAAAATATACAATAATGACGTCGTGTAATCCGGACACGTTATTGTTAATCACTCACTTATTATAATGTACATGCAGCTACGCTATATATAGCAATAATATAGTATGAAAGAAACTTTATGTTACAAAGTTAACCTCCCCATTATGTATGTTGTGACTGGTACATTTTTTTGGGAGACGGGAAAAAAGCTTATAGTGCACCCACACACACACAAAAAACCATGTCCTGTCCCTTAAATTAAGCAAAAGATATTCTGCAAACAAATTTTAAAATAGATTATCGAGACTATCATTTGGTTCTCATAAAACAACTTTTTTTCATCCTTTTTTAAAAGGGGCATAAAAAAAGAGGAATTGCCGTTTTTCCTTCACTTTTCCCTTCCACAGACCCCTTCCTTCCTATAAGGAGAAAAAAGAATAAGTGGAATAACTCTAGGTGGATGATTTAGAATAATTGCTGGGTAGAATCCATAATAGGACGAGCCGGGGAAAATAGATGAAATACTTTGAGAGGATGTTTGTTACGGAGAGAAATGTCATTTATAGCTAGTCTTAAATGTGATTTGGTGGTGTGGAATTGCCACTTGAGCTACAACTTCCGCAGGAAAACTGTCGAGATGAGGGAAAAGATTTCGTGTCTACGATTTGCTTTCTATGGTGTCAACAGAATTAACTGGCACTCCATAAGTTTGTCTGTCCACAAAACCAATAGAATAGACTGAGAGAGAGGCAAATACTGGAACTTGGCTTCTTCTTCTTCTTCTTCTCTCGTTCTACCGTGAACCTTTCACTTGAGTCGACGAGTGCAGTGCAGCAATAATAATAACTAAAGTACCCTATCCCGAATTTACGCATTCTCTCTCCTGTCCTGGGGCTCTCTCCGTATCCCAATTCCACGGATATATATAGGCAGTGAGGCAATATACTTTTATACCCGTTTGTATAAATACCCGGCAGTATCTGGAGTACTTGAGGGTTTTTTTTACCTCAAACTACGAAAACTAAACCTAAAAGGAGAGAAGGGAACTACTTACTGCATACGCACATCAATGCTACATAACTTCCACTAAAATCTAAAATGTAATACGACATCTATGCTATATAAGCTATGCTAAACTTGGATGTGCAATTCCATGGTCTGTGTGTACGCAGACTATCATCCACAATCCACAATCCACCTTATATCCTTATTGCTTCTAAATGTCTCATTCCATTTTCCTTTACCCTTTTTAGTGTGGGAGTCTAAAGAATTTATCGGATGCATATACACATCCGCAGTGTCTTTGTATGTCCGGGGTCCGGACATGGAACTTTAAAGAGTGCAAGCAGAACCACACGGGAAAGTCTACAGATAAATACTCGGAAGAAAGCGGCAAGGCACTCACTCGGTTATCGTTAGATAAACTGTGTATATACTCGTATAAATATGTATATATTTGTTGAGACAAACATAAAGTCTTTGGCTCACACTATTATCGCTTTTGCTCACGTCTATGGTCTCGTCTAGTAGTAGTCTGGTCTAATCTAGTTTTGCAATGCAATGTGTGAGTACTGCGTAAGTGTAACGTAAGGCTTGAGATGCCGTATAAATGGAAAGTGCTTGGCGTTAAAAGATTATATACCCTATAACGTGGAGCCGGGTGTTGTCCTAGCTTTCGCTATTTAGCTTCCAATAGACGTCCACCATTACCCATTACACATGAGTCGACTCACTTTAAATATGCATCAAAGTGTGGTACTAGTCCACGTACTGGGACCATACATACCTACATACACCTACCAACATACGGAGTGGAGGAAATTTGCATTTGGTGCAATATCCTTCCCTCGCACAATTCTATATCAGATCAGAGTCAGTAGTGAGTGGCTTTCCTACGTGTGCAATGGCACTGGGACTCCGCAATGAAAAGAGTGGGTTGTATATATACTAGGTATATATGGAAAGGAAAAGGGAATAAATCGGTGGCGGGGTTATCTAACGATAAGTACAAGTCTCTTAAAAGTACAAGACAGGCATGCACAGTATATGGGATGTTTGTCTGACTCATAGTAGTATGAAAATATTTATTCGAAAACCTTATTTCTCTTCCGAATCACAAAATCCCATTCATTCACACAGTTAAATGCAGGGCGACCGAGAGACGCGATGGTTCTAGTGTAAAAACACAAGTTATGGACGTCCCCGGTTCCCGTACATTTAAAGCTAATAAAAATCAGTCCTAGCATTTTAAAGTCCTTGCAATTTTTATGATTATGATTATTATTGTTATGGTTGCAACGGGGCTCGTGACTGGCGTCCGCAGGAGCTCATCGTGTCAGTGATCTACTCGTCTGCCTGCCTGCCATGTGGAGAGAGTGCATTCCTTGTCTATCTTCGGATCTCTTTATTTCCACTGCACTGGCTCCAGAGAAAACATCTTGGTTGCAAATATTTTGAGTACCAATTAGCCATTTCTAGCTGATGCATCATAATTCTAAATAATTGATACAGAGCATCCCATTAATATCATGGGAATATTTATGGACGAGTCTATATTTTGATGTCGACTGGAGCTCCTACGCATACCACCTTCTCTACGGATCTCATCGGATAGCATTCACAACTATGCGTGTGATTTGCTACACATGGAACCCGAGTATTATTAATACATTTGCTCCTTCCTTCCGTGCCCACTGCTCATGTGTTCATGGCATAACTGAAGGTACGTGAGTGAGGTACTTCTTGCTATTTTCTACGCGGGTATGAGGGATGCCGTTCGGGTGGGTATGGTCCGTGTACGAAGTGTACGGAGGACCCAGTGACGGTGCCGTGCCGACGAGGCGAGGCGAGACGAGTGAGGCAAGAGACTGCAGATATTTTTGCTTTCATAAAATAATCGTGTATCATGCATGGAGTGAGGGACGGAGTGAGAAAGGGAAACAACAGAACCAGGCAAAAGGATTTTGTGCGGAATGGATCGGGCAATGTGGTTTGACTTAACTAAAATGTCGATAAAATGGGAAAACCCAGGAAAAGTTGTGTACACGTAACTGACCTGCGTGCTGCTCTTCTCTGTTCTGTCCCATCGGGTCACTGCCGCCGATTTAATCTCGTATTTTTTTCTTCCTTTTCCTGTCCCCGTTTATATAGATATCTCTCCTATATGGATATATTGGCGTCTTGTTGTTCTTTCTATATGGAGAACGAGAGCGAAGCTATTCCCTATCAAAGTTCTTAATTAACGTTCTTCCACGGAGACGTCGTACGAAATAGATATACACATTAGATTATAGACTGTATCACTTCCTTCCTCCACTCAGTTCATGAGACGGACATGTAATGCAATCATAAGGAAAATAGACAGGATGCCCATTTAGCTTTTCTCTTCGTAATCCCAAAAATGTTCAGAGTATATTGCACTTTTAGTTTCCGATTAGAGCTCTTGGTCAATTTTTGCAGTTAGTTGGGACGGGCACGTCTACTGCTACTGTCCATACTTTTGCTCACTCACTCTCTGTGTCTTCTGCCGAGGAGCAACGATAAATAAAGACCTGTCCATCCTCAGACTTTGACTTTTTGATGACCAATGATTTTCCCATTTGGGCACATTCTTCTTAGCTTCGCACTGATTCTATCTCGGAAACGTGCAGGAGTTTTTGATTTCGTTGGTGGAGAATCTTGACTTTTTTTTTGTTTCTCTTCTGTTCTGGTTGCCTTCTTTGCAATTTTGTGGTTTCCCAATTGACGTCGTTTTCGCTACCAAAGATAGGAGGGTATATCCTTGTACTATACGGATACCATGGCTATGGTAGTATGTACATAGGTACTTGAGTAATTACCGCTTGATTTGTGTATAGGATACAGCCTGGTTGGGCTTGGAGCCTTGGTTGCTGCTGCTGTTGTTGTTGCTACTTCGGCCAACAACACTGGACTGATTGGAAATAATACTGGGCGAAGCGACACTGTGCGATTCAATAGGTCTTTGCACATGCAATTTCATGAATTGCAGGAGACGAGTGCCAGTGCCAGTGCCAAGCCCAGGTCTCGCGTCTACGCAGAGTCAAGTCTATATAATAAATATACACTTTCAGTGGGTTTATGACTCATTGAGCAGGAGGGTCCACTCGGTACTTTGTAATGAGGAAATTGCAACTCTGTTTACAGTCGTATTACGTAAAAACCGTCAAACTGCTCCATTACGTTCTTTACGAGTCAATAAAGTGGATGTCTATTCTATTCCGTCTCTCTAGCACACATGCCTCAGTGGCCTTTTCTACTTCTTCTTCTTCTTAATGTTGGATTGTCGAGGATATCGTGCTGTTCTCTTTTCTTCTTGGCTCCTTAGAACTTGAGACAAGTCAATTACATGCAGAATTCTTCGAATATTTCCTCCACACGTCTCTTATCAGCCCATATATATTTACTTCACAGTGCACTTACAAGTGCCAAGCAAAAATGCTGAAAATATTTTTGACCAGTTCGTATTGTGTCCTTTAAAGGTTTTTGTTTTGTTTTAATTGCTTTTGTATTTTTTTTATGTATGTGTCCTCAATTTATTTTACACTACAAGTATTTTATCAGCTGAGGAGGTAAAGTTCACAAATATTTCACCATGTGCACAACAGCAGAGCTTTTATTCTTATTGATTGGGACTTTAGAGTGCGAGTATGGTCTGAAGGGTTTCTGCTGGTGGTGGTGGTGGTATGAATGAATACGTTTTTTGTTTCACGATGCACCACTTTTAATGGCGTAGTAGTGCTTTGTAGAGCTATTATTAGCCTTTTTGGAGCACTACATAAAAATGCTGTTTGTAAATAAAAGACAGCGTATGGAAGATGATGATGATCTCACTCTTAGATAATGTCTCTGAGTGTGTGAACAACTAAAAATTCCGACTGAGTTTACGTATGGGAATTTACTGCCTGCTGTCACCTCGAGAAAAAAAGGAAGTCACTGTGACACGTACGCCCGCAATATAAGTCCCCGACAATGATTCTACTATGACCACAGAATCTATAGTCTATCAATAGAATTGGCAGAGGTCAAGAGGGGGGACCGTGTTAATAATAATTGTTTTTGTTATACTATTGCATAAAATGTGAAAAAAAAGAATAATATTTTTCAAACGGGCTCACTGATAATTCTGTCAGACACAATTATGCCAGTACACTCAAATGCCGCCGACCGCCTTTGTTTGTTGTGAGTGTCTGATGACAAGTTTATAAATTAGTCGGCTTGAGTTGGTTGTGCAAACTTTAAAATACGCACAGAATATATTTATATATATATATTTTTTTTTCTCTCTCTGCAGATTAAAAAAGTAAACTATGGATATAGAATGAAAAGGGGAAAAAAACTTGCACTACTCTTGATAATAGCCGAGAATGTTATCTGCGTTGCAATCCGAGCCAAAAACTTGTCAAGTTGTCACCTTGATTGAGTTACAGAGTCTAAACAGAAGCAGAGGCCACGGTAGTAAATAGATGAGGAGGACAAGTAGAGATGTTTTAGATAGAGCGATTAGATGATATTAGAGAATAGGGGATTTTTTTCACTGGGAGACAATCTTCTTGTAGCAGGTAGTTTCTGGTCGTTTTGGAGTATAATATTTTTTTGGCAATTTTTGCAAGCCAGTGTGTACGGATGGATATATAATATAAATATGTATATATATACTTTTTTTTTAATTTATAAAAGTATTTTCATTTCCCTTTGCGCTACTGTAACTTTTCTGATCTCTTCACTACAGATATTCGGCCTACTCAGGCTAAAGGTTCCGTCGTCGACTTCTTCGTGTTTGTATGCACACATAGCTCATGGACTGGGAGCACACTGTCGTTGTCGTTTAATCGAGTCAAATTCCAGTTTCCAGCCAAAAGTTCATTTACTTGGAAAATATGTAATGAGTGACTTGACGACGAGAGAGAGAGAGTGTGTGTATCTCTCTAAGATCTTGAGTTCAGTTTGGTGCGGTATGCGTGTGACGCGGGGTAAACTCGTAGTAACTTTTCAATGTGCTTCGCTGTTTACAATTTACAAAATGCTCGAGTGAGACTCGCGATACTGGCACGTGTGGACACCCACACATTCAACTCAACACTGAGCTCAACATCTCTCAACTCAATCTCTTTTTCTTCTTCTGCCCTCTTCTAGCTGGCTCCTCACTATTACGCTACTCCACTACTACCACTGCTACTACTCAGCACACTGCACTGCAATGCCTACAGACTCAATGCAACTCACCAGTCACTCCAAAATCCTATGCAATTCCAATGCTCTCTTCTCTTATGCTATCTGCACTGAGCGGACGGCTCGCCTTCTTCTTCTATCTTTTGCCACGTCTTTTGACTCAACTTGAGCTGCTCCTATATACTACTACTATTAAGTAACTGGCCACTCAGAACTTTAGCGCTTGCCTTATATTCGTGGATGAATGTGAAGAGGGTTTTTGGGTTTTTCCTTATCATCTGTGTCCAAAAATTGAAGGCTCCGTCTGCTCCTATTCCACTACACAAATACAATTTGAAACTGTAGGGAGAGATAGTGACACACAAAGACAACCACCTTAGCAAACAACTGGCAAACCAACTATGAATGCTGTAAATCTACAAACTACAACTACAATTCTACAAAATAAATTCGTAGGCAAGAAGAACGAGAAACCACTGACGCTCTCGCAGTGCACTGTTATACGGTCCAAGTATAGGCTCTAACTTGTAACACTGTCGGACTGAATTATTATTTCCCTGTTTTCTTCCTATAATACGTTATGTGGATGAATTACACCAGTTTGTTGCTCCAGTCCGTCGCATGGCAAGGTCTCAACTAAAGTTCTGCTTCCAACATTTAATATTTTATCCTGGTAAAAAAATAAAGAAATTAATTCGAATAAACGTAGTACTACTGGTATGGTAGGTAATACATAAATGTGGATTGTATAGTATGTACTTTTGTGACATATCTTTCTGTGCAAACGCTAAAGCCTCTGCACATGGTTGTACTGTAGTTATGACTCAGCGACTGATGAGGTAGACCAGCCCGTGCCATGTCAAAGTCAGGCTAGGCTTTAAGACTAAGACAGTCAGAAAAAGTTCCAGTAGCCGTGTCGATAAATTTAAATTATTTACGAATGCGACATTAATTGATGTAATGCTGTATACTTTTATTTTCAATCGGACGGCGCCCACATGCATCAAGCTGCCTGGATGGACGGACACTCAACTTAGAAAAATTGTACTGAATACTAAGTACTCCATGTGTCACCCATCAATCATATCACTGCAGGACAGGATTTAGAATTATTAAGACTTGATATCTGTAAAGAGACCAGTTACAGATGGACGGAAAGAGTAGCTTAAGAAGAAGGACTGGGTGCTCACACTACGTGCATAGGCAGGCACTTTTATATTGTTGGGCACAAAGGAAGCGATCAAGTTCTAACCCTTTTTCATAAATGAAAACTGTCAACGTATTAGAATTAACATTACCATTAGCATAGTGGTCTTGACTTTGATACTCTTGCTTACTTTTCCTTCGGCGTGTCCACATCATCCTTCTTATAGAGTAGAAATTAGAAAATCTCTTTGTAGCAATGCTACTAATTTTAGTCATTTGTCAACACATGCCGTCTTATCTTGTATTGTTAGGAGCTTGTGTACAGTAAGAGCTGGGAAAGCATATATATTATTATTATTACCTACCTACTTACAAAGTTACAAGTACAAGGAAGAACGAGTAATCCACGTGTTGACACTGCAGCCCCAGTTTATAGAATTATAGAGGAAGCCATCGATCGATTCGTGTTCAATATTTATACATACGTGCCTAGGACCCCATCCCTACCAACCAGTCACTTTAACTTACTTCTGGTGTTGGGATGGTGTTGACGTTCATACATAAATTCTATTCAGAGCCTAGCCTGTCTGCCTATCTATACGCAAGACTTGTAGACCCAAAAGCATATCAAAAAAGTGGAATTTTCATCGTCAAATTTAAGGTCTTGACTGTGACATTCATTGAATGCTATATGCTACTCTCTACACTCTCGCCGACACTCTGCTCTGCTATGCGGGTTCTGGTTGTCAAGTTGAAACGTGGTGAAAGAAAATTGATTTGTTCTTTGACATTGTCTGAGGCAGTGTGTACATGTCTCTACTTGGGTGCATACTATGTATGTGTCTATGCAACACGCATGTACAGGGCTACTTGATGCTCTACTGCAGCACTGTAAGAAACAATGCAATGACAAGTAATTTAATTTCCTTAAACAGAAACAATATGGGTGTCACGGAATGAAACGAAAATACTCTTCCTTTTTTATTTCTACTACAATTGCGACGCTTTTTAACTTGTTTTTTCTTTCGATAAAGTTCTGCAGTGAGGCTTCTTGAGCTTCCATATATTTACATTTCTGGTTCAGGCTCTGGTTCAGGTTCATGCCATTGTATTGTGCTGTACTAAAAATAAGTTCAAGAATGACGCACAATGACGGGATATCCGACTGTACCAACAACAATAAAATGAATTTTATAATGACAATATTCGTGATGCGCAGGGGAAGGAGGTACTGGGACAACGTAGAATGTACATCTAAAATTATTATCTATATGTCGTTGATATGTAGTTAATAGACTGAATAAACTGTCAGCTGCCTTGAATGTAATCTCAATTATTCATGTTTAAAGGAATTAAAATTTTCTTCACTAATACAGAACAATACTGGTGATAGTACTGAAAATATACTAAAACTAACATTTAAAAACATGGGAGCATCGGTCCCTTGTTTTTTCCTTCGCTGTCAGCCACTAACAGCGTAAATATAGGCGGAAAGTAACAATGCGTAAACGGCGCTGACAAAATTATGGTAAAACAAATATAAATGTTTCAACTTTCAACGGGCATTTACATTTTATGTACCGTTTAAAGAGGTCTGTAGTTGCTTGTAGAATGGCTTAATTTCATGCAGATTTAGAAAAACGTATGTTCTTGAATGATTTTTAGATATTTTTCAAAAACTATGCCCAAAAAGTGTTCCACTTCACAAATAAATGAACCAGATCTGTCAACACGTCAAAATGGTGTATCGCATGACCTAGTTAGGTTAAAATTTCGAGATATGCCTGAACCAGGAAAATACTTTAGTAATCATTACTGTTGTAAATATTTTGATTGAAGGGAGCACAGCGAAGCTTGATAGAAGCAAGGCTATCACTATAAGTTCCGCAATTGTATTGCCTAAACTAGAATCGAGGTGCCTACTTATATTTCCTATATATAGAATGCTACTGACAAAAATGAGCCCCGCAGACACCGTAGCGACTGAGAAGGTAAGTAGTAAGTATGTATGTAAGTACCACGCTGCATCAGTGCCGATAAGCATTTCTAATCGAATTGTAAAAATAGGAGATTACGGGGAGATGGTGTGTGGTAGTAAATAAAGTTTTTGTAGTAATAATCATGACGATGACGAATTTGATGGATATGATTATTATTAGTATTAGTATTATAGTAACATTGAACTCTCGGTGAAGGAGCCAAATGGAGAAGAAAAAAAAGCATCGCGTAGTGGGACATCATTCCATTGGAGTACTTTACGAGTCATGCGGCATTGGAATGGTAAACATAAAGTAACTGCCTGCCGATTGCCGATCGTGCCGATAAGGGCAACAGTGGATGGTAGTTATACTGCCCCTATTGTAAATCATATAAAGTTTATTATAATAATCACAACGACATTGACTAAGAATTAAAGGAATGACGAACTTGATTTCTCCTAAACCTAATCCAGGAACCTATCCGCATCAAGCCTGGGACATCATGTAAGTGCTTATACTTAGTTGTTGTTGTAACTCACATCAAAATTTGTATGCCCATGTCCATGTCCTTTGTTGGTCTAATAATCAGAAACAGAAGTTGACAGTGCACAAGAATTATTATTATTGACATCCATATCAATATTCGATTTTCATTTTTCCATTTCCCATTTTCCATCTTTCATCCCTGTCTCCTATTATTTCTTTTTGGTTAGCTAACGCTCAAAGCTATAAATTTCTGGGGTCCTCATGCTCAGGAAATATGAGAGTGGCATGTTCACGTAGGTATGTACATAGGTACTTCTGCAGGATGCAGGGAAGAGGAGAGAGACAAGACGCTGGAACGGATAAGGTAAACTCCAATCTAGCTCCAAGTAGAAAGATAAATGACTGTAGGATTGGACTCACTGTCAAATGTTTCAACTCATATAATTACATAAGAACCAAAGAGCCAACCCCTGTACGGTCAATAAAGAAATCGAAAGAAATGTTTCCTTATAAGACGTTACCTCACTCACACTCTCACACTAACAACAACAACAACTCACAGCGGTTGATGTTTACATTGCAGTGTAAATGCGAGTGAGTGTAATAAGAAAGGAAGAGGAAAAAAATGGACCGAAAGAAGGAAGGAAGTCTCTGTTGTGTGTATAGGGAATACATATGGACTTTTGTACTACAATAAGTACAGCATGAGGTTAAATTAAAATTGCACTGCCTCATCATATGCGCATTGTCGTACTTGCCAGGCCATGTTGGTTGTTGGTTGGATGGTTGAATTGGATGGATGAGAGAATAATGAGATGTGTTCCGCAAGTTTCAGGACAGCTTGCAGGAATGCTGTCGTCTTTATTCATGGTGAGTCTCAACTGTCTCATATAATATCTCTTGTCAAGACAAGCCAGCTAACTATGTTCATATGTATATGTACGTAGACGTGGGCCTATCAGACACATACTATTAAAAAATTTGTAACTATGGGCTACGCAAATTCTCCCTGAACTACTACTACTACTGCTGCAATGCTGCTGCTACTACTACTACTATTACTACACAAGATCAGATTTATTATTGCAAAGTTTAATCTGAAACGCTTCATTGATTCCTTGAACTCAGAGGATATTTCCTTGATCTCAGAATAGCAAGGGAGACGTGTAGACAATGACTGTAAGGAACATGAAATTGTAAAGGTGCGTGTTGTTCAGATGTGTTAGAGCTGTGGTTTTTGTTGTGTGTGGACTGGGGATGCACTGATAGGTGCCTACGGATACTGCTGGCTGTAAATATTTTCGTGTAATCATCATTCCGTTGAAATGTCCCTATAATTAATATGTATTCCTCCATCTCATTTGCTAAGGTCATAAAACTTTTCCCTGCCATTTTTAGACTTGACTAGGTCATTTACTATTACTTAATTTAACTGAGCGTAACAAATAAACAACAACGTGTGTCTTTCAGCCTGATACAATCTTGATTAATAACTACCAAGCGGGTTTTCTCTTGTAATTATTATTACTCACAAATGCTCACAAGTCATGTATTTTTAGTTAGTTCCCTACAAAGGCACAAAGTACACCTACTTACACACAAACTTTACACCACCGCACCACCGTCCATCTACGAGCAGTAGACAGGTTCTGCATGATGTGCACTCAAGGGTAGTCCATACTATTTACCATGTATTTTTCCTTCTAAAAGCAAATTGTACACGCTAATCAATCTTCTTTCATGTACATTCCTTGTGACGTGACGTGTGCCAATGTGACATTATAATTATTCATGTAGGCACAATCCAAAGCATTGACAAGCTATCACGTAGTATTATGCTAATACTCTGTACTATCCGTGTATACACTGCTAAGACAAAATTTGTCTCCAAATTTGCACGCCAATGAAGACTTGTCTTAATTATTATTATTTCTGAGTTGATGTTATTAACTGTAATTATATGAGACACTTCCCCAGTGACATTTTACTGCCAGCATAGCACAGTGCACGGCTAGGCAAGGGACCGTGTGTAATTGGCCGCTATGGTGGTATGCAAATGATGAAGTAGTCAAGTAGTGAGAATAATGAGATATGGAACTATTGATCAGTATCGGGAACCTCAGCGCTTTGTTTCTCTTTCCTTCCGGCAGTCAACATTTGAAGAGGCCCTGGCATGGCTAATATGGCTGCACGCTTGGATTATCAACGCGTTATTTGCTCGTAATTACATACCTCCCTCCAAGATTCTTGAGATTGTGATTTCAAAATGTTGCTCATAGCTAAATCATATTTACAATGGAGACGACGGTAAATGGTGGTAACCCTGTCAGTTAAATTGATTGCCAAAATTATTGCTATAAGGGGTGGAAAATGACATAATTTATTTGCAAGTATGTCTTCACTTACACTAATTTCATTTTTTTATGTTCCTCTATGTACGCGAGTGCAAAAGTATTCAGTCCAAGTGCCTACGTACGAAATTTTACATGAAGGTAGGTACATCTGCTGATCTCTTATGTAATACGTTCGAAGACTAGGGAAAGGTGATAAAATTGGTGGGTCTTGAGTATCTGGGATGCTGAGCGCAGGTATTGCTGAGCTGACGACGCTGACTGGGATGAATCTGTGTAAGTGCATCATAAAAACCAAGTGAAATGATATTATGATGAGTCTGCAACTTCCTTAGTTATGGTATTCTTCAGAAAAAATCAGCGAGTATCTTTTGTGCTCTCTAGCGAGTCGAGTTGAGCGGTAATAAAAATGATGAGAATGATCAGACTAGTTTTCTAAAACCATACCAAGTCATCGCTGTAAACGCTGAGTAGATATACATTTGTACTTAATGTAAGTACATGGGTATGTATATGTAGGTAGTGACATCATGTTCTTTTCTATATTTGTATGTACATGTAGAGAAACAATATCAAGCTAACACTTTACTTTTATCTATAGTAGATTTCGTTACATCTGTTTACATTCAACAAGCTTGTAGTGTGCTTCTTTTGTGTACTCAGCTATGTAACACCTTTTACAAACAAAAGTTAGCAAAAGACAGGCAGAAATTGCGGCTTTATTTACTCTTTCCAAAAACGGGTGTACAATGTATGTATCATAAATGAAAAATGCAATACCAATGTATAGAATACTTTTTTTTGCACAATTATCTAGATATTTGAATATTTCGTTTAACTAGCGATAAGCCAAAGCTCAGATATGAGACAAAATTACTGTAATTATTTGTGCCAAATTATCCATGCTCAGTTCACAGAAAGAAAAATCGATTACGTGTAAGCGCTCATATGCACATTCTATTACTGCAATCTTACAGATATTCTTAGACACATATTTTTCTGCAGAATTCTGTATAATACACACCAACATAATGAAGACGAGGGTTGTTTTTTTGTTCTTACAAATTTGTCTTGTTTCAATTTCGTCATTAATCATATTCCTTTGGGTAGGACGGTATATACAGGTAGTTACATAATTATATGCATGTAGTCCATATGAATTATCTAATGCAAACCTGTGAAAAATCGCAGATAATTTCTATAAAAAATAATAAATTTTATATCATTAGACCCAGAATGATGTTTTGATGGTATAGGGAGGCTTACATTAGAATTTCATTCCATTCCACTCCTTCACTTGGCATTGCCTCGGTAGCCTATACCTGAGCTTTGTCTCTGTCCTGACAGACAGGAATAGTGAAGGAAATAACTTAAACTTTTCCTTTGTAGTTATCAAATCCCCCTCTGATTTATAATAAGTGCGGTGTATGTTCATGTAATATGTAATTGTAGTAATATCTCTGCATGACTTATGACACGTATGAAAGAAAACCACAATGATTTTTTTTCCGAGGCATCTTTAGCAAGTGATTAGAGTCTACGACTATGATTACCATCATTACCAAGAAACTAGAAACACCACCAGTAAAAATTGCTATATTAATTATAATTATCATTTGATTGGCTCCAGGTTATGTGCACCACAAAAAAAAACATACAAGTTATGGTTTTTTAGCAAGCAGTAAACAAACGGCAGTGAGAAAATTTATGGTGCTACAATTTACTGATTAATAATTATTGTCGATTACTGTGCAAAAAAACACTCCTTCCGTGTATCCATCTGTTTCTGTTTTGCCTGGATTTGTTTTTTTTGCGATCTTTTGTTTTATCTTTGTCTTGGTCTTGATCCATCTCGTTTCATATTAAGACGCATGTACATGCAGATCGTTGTTGTATTTAGGTACTTAAAGATGTACATACACTCTGCCAAAGCTCATTAAAATGGATGCATTTTTCATTTTAAACGCATTAAACACGCTTTTGGTACGCATCAAATATGGTTGAAATGCGTTCCAAATGGGGTTTTAACACACTCCAAATGAGAAATGTGTCCATTTTGAATGCGTTTTGGTAGGGTGTACACTCTACCTAATGCGATTAAACATGAATCCTGAGCTCACTTGGAACCCATCATAACCCCATCATGCCAAGTATGATGGGTTTATATGAGTTCCAAAAGGAATCGTTAGTAGGTGCCTCATTGAAAGCGCATCCTGCCAAGTATGATATGTTTAAAATGGGTGTAAGTTGAGTTCTAAATAGAATCGTTAGCAGGTGCCTCAATAAAAACGAGTCATTACATACACGATACGTATACGATACTGATAAGAGGTTTATTGTGCGTTATAAATGTTGTTGCGTGGGGATTGCATGATAAGTCGATTTTTTGCGATAAATGCGAATGCAAAAAATATGAGTAAGTTGTACGAAAATGATAACAAAAGGGTTATTGAATAGTTCTTATACCTACATATTTGTTTATAATACTGAATGGAAAGTTATCAATAAGAAATTCATTTCAAGAAAAACATAAGAGCATTTCGTAAACAAATTAACATACCTACCTAGGTATGTTTAAAATTTTGATCATTAAAAATGCATCATATCTTGGAAAAGCAACCCTATGATTTTGATGCATTTTTGACTAGTAAAAGTAGATTCACTTTTTGGCACTATTGATGCTATTAGGATGAGTTCCAGATGCGGCGCTTTGGTAGAGTGTAAGTACATATTGACCGAGGGACAAGCTCTTGTCAAGTGCATACTGGTATGTGGTATCGTCTCCCTTGACAAGTAAAATGATTCCAAAACGTCCATTCATGTTTCTTTTAACTCTGCACTTTTATACACGCACATGTCTCCGTGTAATTACAATAAACGACAGAGCTTTAGCAGTACAAGTTGTACATAGTAGCACTAGATTGGAATACTTGATTTGATACTCGTGAAATTACAGTACAAGTATACGTAACACAAAGTAAATTGGTTTGTAATTCATGCAAAAGCTCGTTCCATCATGTAACTATCTATGTTCTGGTACTGGTTCTGGTTCTTCTGGTTGAACTGAGAACTTCATCGTTCATCCATATTCGGTGACTCTCGTATCCCTGAATGATTTTCCGTGTAATCCATCATTAAGAATAAATATTGACTCCCCGTCAGAAGGGAAATTAATGGGAAAATCAGACGAGTGGGTTCTTCACATAATACCATGATGCTTGGGGATGACAGGAGCCGCCGTGGATTTCACAGACTAGAGATGACAAGGAGCTTTAGAGTATATTCAGGATTTAGAACTAACTCACTCCCTCACTCATCCCGTCTACTCACTCCTCATTAGATACATAATGCCGTAATAACATCATATTCAGATCCAGAGAACTCATTCAATCGTGTTTAATGTACAAGGATTCTGTCAGAGTCTATAAAGACTTAAACTGTTAAACGTGGAGATGTCAATGGTCTTAGAACGAACCCTACAACGACACAACAGACACCACACATCTCGTCTACTGTATCTAACCCTACAAAGCTGTATAGAGCATCGCTACTGAAGAAGCAAAATGTCTGCCTACCTGTCTGAATCTTCAATGCATACAGGAGATAGTGTGCAACGTTTGATCGTTAATATAAACAGTCTATCTTTCAAAACGACATCTTTTGCAACTTGTGAAATCAAAATCATGGGAAATCCTTCACATTTTGTTCACAAAATTCAGCAGAATTGTAACATCGGCAGCTTTGCCTCTTCATTAACTACATTACTGCGTAAAGTTTGAGATAATTCCAAAGTGTGGACTGTACATACTTGAGATTTCACTTTAAGTATACAGATATTATGTTTGTAATAAGTTTGTAGAGTCGACTCAAACCAAGACAAAACTACAGATACTGCCCATCACATTAATATGAAGTCTTCGCCTAATACAGTGAGATGATGCCCCGACAGTCCGATTTGGTGGCTTGTTTAGTCATTTAATGTGAAACCAAGTGATAAAAAAGAGAAAATAGCTCTTATGTCCACATTTAAAATTTGAGTAGAGAAGATAGTTAGGATACGTATACATTTCTTTGAAAATAGATGTACGGTAGTTGAGTTGGGGTGGTGCGTACGATGTACTTTATACCGATCATACAATTAGATAGTTGTTACTTTGTTGCTCGAACGTCAACACACACATGCAGCTGATGATTATGATGCAGCTCTAGAACTCTAGGATCAACCATCAACTTTTAAAATGTTCAAATAGTAAAAGTCAACATGTGACTGTAGGGATATGAAAACTCCACTTGTGTAAACGTTTCTCAACTGATAAATTTACTCAGCAACACGTCTTTTTCCATTTCCATAGACACAGACGATAACCACACACACTGTGCACACTATCTCTGCCCTGACTAACGTATCTTTAGGACATTGTTATTCTCTTTTGACTCAAAATTACATGGCAGTATCTGTACATTTCCCAACTTTTTCTATCTATCAACATTCCCCTCTGTCTTGTTCTTTCTTTCTGTCTCTGTTTCCCCCCTCTCTGACTCAGTCAGTCAAAGTCTCCTCAGACAAGATGTAGACAGCGTTGTGCATACGCAGACACGGAACATCTTGACTTGACACTTGATTCTTCTAAATCTGATGTTCCTGTCCCGTCCTGCCCTATCTGTATCAATTGTCAATCTAATGCTCCAAAGTCCGATCTCTTGAACAACAAGAAAAACAAGAACTAGAATATTTTATGTAGTACTTCACGGATAAGTAGAAGTTCAACTGCGTAAGTAAGTACAGATATGTAGTATCTTTATAGTGCTGTTGTTCTTTCACAAAACTGATGGTTTTCCAGTGCAAAAGAATGTTTGCTTAGGTATGTACCTACACACACTTGAGTTTCCTACGGGATGATGGTGATGATGATGATGACACGGTACCGTGCAACTACCTTGTAAAAACGTAAGAGATTTCCAATTCTAAAAATAAATAAAACCTCTATAACCAGTTCAAAGTTTGGAATGTCATTGGAAAAGTAGCTATAAGCTCCAGCATACTGCAGTCCATGCAATGCCATACTTTTGCTTTGGTTGATTTAGTTTCTTCGTAACGATACATACAACGTGTTTACAATGGTAATGCTTCTTTTAATGTACGAATTGAATTTAACTGTTATGCACATACATTTCCCGTTCCTTAACCTTGCACTTGCCATGTGCCAGGCATAGCGAGCGTGGAGGTAGGCAGGCCAATAACAACAAGTAAAGTGTGTCTCATACACTCACACTCATTGCTAATAAAAAAAACTATTATTTCCTTCAATTAATGAGCGTGTTTGTATAATAACCACCTAGGTGAACGCCTACACACAATATGCATATGAGCAAATTTCCATTAATTTACAGACCAACTCCAAATTCCTGAGGTGTACAGTTGCACACTGATAAAACTATATATGTACTACCTGTACATATTTGTAGATAGGTAAAACAGTGAAACTGTGTATTCATACATCTTAAAGAGAATGATTTCAATTAAAAATGGGTGGATGTGTCAAGTAGTGAAGTTTAACTTGAGTGTTGGCCATAATCGGAGACCCAATTGAGGATTCTTAAATGCTTCGAGTTCAGCCCGTCCGCGCAGTGGAAAAAAAACGATTAACGAAAGTGATTATTATGAAATTGTAATAAATATGAACAATGCAAGGTACTGTCTTGAAGCTTGATTGATGACTTGTATGAATTAGCATCAGCAATCAGCATCACCACGAGCATTAAAATATTAGCATGCGCTCCACATTAAAAACTGCACGTAGATATCCGTAATGTGAGATCAAAATCCAAGCCTATGGGAAGAAGGCTGTACGGAAGTTAAGGTTGAAAGTTTTTTTTCTCCACAGAATTCTGCTGAATATGTTTATTTACATTGACAGGCAAGACAGCTACTTTAGTGAAGAGCAGGTATATAGACAACAGCCTACTCTAAAATGGCACAATCCACACTACAGTCCTATAGTATTCCTACCAAAGCCAAACTCGACACTGCCAACTAAAATATGATGTTTTGATATGCACGTCTTCATGTCTTGAGTTAATGTCAAGTGCAAACACAAGTGCTTAACAGCTTACATGCCTCTCATTTTTTTTACGATTTGTATTAGGTATTATTATTATTATTATTTGCAGGTGTGTATAAGCATTTAAGTATTTAAGTAATAGAGCGTATGCAACGTGGTGGCAATGTTGTTGTGGAGTACTTTCCGTGCAAATACCAACACGGTTAACTGCTGCTAATGCTTCACACTACATTGAATGCCCAATATGAATCACATTAGTACCACATAACAGTAACAATGTAGCGTTAGTCTAACGAAGGCTAGTCTCATACGAACATACGTTGGAACGTGTAAATCTTCATAATAAAATTGAATGTAGATACATACATATGTACTAGCAGTTTGTAGTTACTTACTAGTGCTAATCTAAATATTCCCAGCTATCTGATGCTCACTTCACATGGCAGTTAAGGTGCTTGGCTTGGCGTCAGCATTGTCAGTCCTTTCTTTATACACAGTAAGTACAACGCTGGATATCAAGACGAAGACAATGGGTATAGGTATAACAAACTCTGACAGTACCAACAAATATTTACTCATTGGGATCTCCAAAGCAGATAAGTGTGTTCTGAGCATCCTGTCGTATTTTGTGTTTGGCCGTACGCACAAATTGAGGAGTTCTACGAGAGATAGATTGAAATATGAAATGAAGTTTCCTTGATTCTTGAAATGCAATTCCATTTTCCATTCCTAAACACAACAATAAGTGCATGTGCCATATGGAGTGGATGTAGTCAGAATTCAACTCAAAATACAAAGTAGGTACATACAACAAACTAATTTTTCCCCCATATTCAGCTGCGCTCAGCTATCGTCCGCGTTATTACCCACAGAGCAACATTCCCAATCCCAATTAACACGACGCGAAACCTGAACTAAAGTGATATGAATAACAGTGAACTGATGTTATGCATAGGTATTTATTAATGGAAAGGATAAGGATAGAATGTCTCTAAGCAAAACACAAATGCACTTACCTACATGCAAGTCCAACTGCAGACAGAAACAAAGGTAGATCGAAGTGAGCTTGGATAAATAATAAAACAAGATACAAGTACAAACGTACAATAGAGATCGGATAAAAAGCGAGGATTCAGACTGTACATGTAACTATGTATGTAGGTATATAGGTATGCACAGTAAGGTACTTTACCATGTCATACTAGAGAAAGAATGTCAATAGATATGTGTCTGTCTGGTCCAATAAAAGTCACATCATTAGTGGGACTGTGCATGTTTAATTAAAAGAAATGTGCAAGACAAAAAATATGCACAGATCATTTTCATTTTTGATTACGCTCCTTTGGCATGGCTTTGGCTTTGCTTTGACTCCCGCCGGCCTACCTTAGCCTGTATACACACAGATAGCTAACCTGGTCTGGTGAGTTTGGTCTGGTTTGACATTGTACAGTACTATATGACACCTTCGATTTGCGTACTTGCATTTGCTTCTTGCTTGAACTTACAAACACTTAACGTCAATTCTGAATTTGAAATGATTCAACTTTTAAAACACTCATCTAGTGCGTCTAACTTGGCTTAACTTTCATATCAACATTTTCAACTCTGTCAAAATAAAATTGCAAAGCAAGCAGCTCTCATGTCCGCTGGCCTCTTAGTTTCTTTCGATATCCACGTGAGCATTAATGGTGCCCTTTGATGTACCTACCGAGATAAGTATTATCTGAACTGATCACAAAATGATGTTAGCAACGTGAACATTTCAACAGATACAAGTTCAATAAAAAAAAAGAGAGAAAATAGATTCCACAAAATAAACAAGTACATCTAATGAAATAAGAAGGCTAGCCGTCCGTCCTCATGATTCATGTTCATGATAATGAGAATAAATAATGTGACAAAAATCCAAACGCAGTACAAGTATCCAATTATTATTTGTTGTGTTTGTTAATCATTTATCAAACGTAAACAAACCAAACTGATGCAACTGTACTGAGTGTATATTAATCGAAAAGTAGTATTTTTAGTCTATTTAGTATTTACCTCAGGACCAGGACAGGCAAGACCAAGTTAGTCATGTCAAGCCAAGTTAATGGGCATGACGAGGGTCACATAAAATATAGCCATAGAATATCCTACAATGTGCATACACAATACTGTCCCTACAGCGTATTCAGATTCAGAACAGGACATCTCAAAGGTATGAAAGATAAGGATACAAATTAACAGTTCATCGAGGTCTTTCGGAAGTTATTTACAATGCAAAACCATGCCCACGTATTACTGTTGAAATAAATAGAGACAAACAAAAAGACAGACCCCTCTCAACACTGTCCCCATGTGTACTGCACTGTCTCCGACGCTAAGTCCTAAAATCATATTTCATCAGCAGATTAACATCCCAGTGCAGACGACTAATTTCCAGGGATTAACTGATATTGAGCATGAAGAAAGGCAATTATAGGAAATTCAAATCGAAAACATTGCTCACCAATAACAAGGTAAAAATATCCTTGAGCTGTTATCCTATGTTCTCTTCAGTTCTATTGTGATGCATGTGAGAGATAAAGCAAAATTGTTATGCAAGGCAGTCAGTACGTTTGCCCGGAGTGCCTGTGTATGCATTTTTGTTTGTTTACCTACATGAGACTGGTATTGGGCAATGTACAACTATTTACATTACATACTAATAGCTAATCCCATTGCAAGTAAGTCCAGATATTAGTGAGTTTGTGCTACGTCGAGGTTTCAGATTAGGATTAGGTTTAGGGTCAGAAAATACATGGAGTTAAACGGCCGTTTTCTCCCTAAACCTAAACCGAAACCTCAAGTATCGGGTCAGCACAAACTCGCTATTGGTTTCTATCGAAATTCTGCCCCATGAACTTGTCAACGATTATTTTCATGTCAGGTGAACTGAACTGAATTTGAATGGGCGCTCATTACGTAGGCATTTTTATTGTTGCAATTCCGATTGCTATAAAGTTATCCATAGATACTTACGAGTACAAGATGACGGCTCGTCTACCTATCAACAAAGTATTCTTATGTGTATAACAAAATAGCTATTATTATACACCGCATTCATGGACCGCTATTGACGGAGCTCGAAAGGGAAATATAACCATGGGTAGAGGCATACATGTGTTCAAATTCTCACACAATGCAACCTGACTCTATTCTGATTGATAAAACTACCTTAAGGTTTAACTTTGTTACATTCAGCATTCCACGCTCAACAACAAAACAGACACGGATTTACCTCCGTCGAACGAAAACGTATGTACATACCTCCCTACTTACCAAGGGATGCAGACCTACATGGAAGAACGGAACATGCACATGCAATCATTACACAATTCTTTTAACTTCCTTCCCATTGCACTCGTATAATTATATATTAGATATATTTATATAAATTACAAATTGTACTCTCTCTCAGGACCAGACAACAGTTAGGGAAAAAAACATTCCTCTAAGTGTCCTTGGTGTACTCGTCAGTGTGATTGTAGTGATTGTTTTCTTTACTGAAAGGAAAAACTGACGCCTGTCTGTACAGTAACCTTATTACTTCCTCACTATCTCGATTAGGTAACTACGCATTGAACTTTACATCCCATTTAAGGAGAGTATGCTTTCATCAAAATCCTTAGACAAATTAAGGATACATACAAATTTAACCATGTACAGATATTTTAACTTTAGATTTAATTTCCTTTTTACGCTATATTTGTCTCATGGATTTTGCTGTCCTGTCCTCCTAAATACAAAGTCCTATAATTTTGACCAACTATGACTAAATAAAATATCTGCCGACTTAATAAGCGGTTGCACACACTCAGCATGACACACGCACATAAATAATTACGGCTCAATCCTTGGAATATTTTCATCTCGTTGATTGATTTATTTAATTTCTTCACAAAGATTAAATTTACTGCGTTTATGTCAATTTCAAAAGTCAAATCACGTTGGAACACTACAACTCGTTGCGAAAACAATAACAATTATACAAACTCCTTATTTGACAATTATAATTATCCCTGTGATGATAATGCACATTAATTACAAATTTAAAAAAAACCCATAACTGCCAAAAGAGACAACAAACAGAAATTATCATTCAGTAAGTTATAAAATGAATACAGTATTATAACAGACGGAAGGTTAAATAACATCGGGTTAGTTTAAATATTTATTACTTGGTTACGGTACGGCGAATGACGCTTACAAAGCTAACACAGACATAATACCTCCACACTTCATCCTCTTTCAATACGAGACTTTCAAAGCCTCACTGCAACTTTTAAAGCATAATAGTATATAACATCGATCAGTGATAAGATCTATGCATCACAACGATCTAAATAAATCTATTTTGCATTTACCAAGCTTTGAGAATATAAGGGAAAAAATAACAAGCATTATTCAGTGGGACTCGAGATACGAAAATAAGATGTGTGAGAATTGGACGTCCACCTTACAATAATTATATTATTTCAAGTATTTCAGTAATAATTACACCCTTAGTCCTGTGTCTGCACATCGTTATGAACACAATTTTTTCTTTGTAATTTCATCATTAAACAGTGCCTGGCTGAATTAAATACGAGCCAGACAGACGAATTAACAACCATTAAATCTCTGATTCCACAGGAGAATCATAAGCCATCAGTCAAGTAGCAACCCCATCAATTATAACAACATGTCCGACTGATCCTAATAGCTACTCATTAAAGAGTAATAACTTTTATAGTGACAGTGAATTCCACCCGCCAACTACATGCGTATCCGCAGTCCATACTTTATTTTTGTCACAATAACGTAAAATTTTATGTCAGTTTCGTAGTTTCGGTTATCATATAATTATAGGAAGCATAAAACACGGAGTTACAGTCGTTGTAAAAACCACTGACCGAATCGAGACGTCATGAATGATCAGCCCGTACCAGATAATTTTCAAAATATATACAAACAACTTGTAGTACAAAAATAACCATAATTTAGCATAAATAAACAAAGCATACATAATTTACTGAGTAGTTTAAATCCTATAGGTCTATTACTCAAGCCTATGTTACTCGAGGATGAAGGAACTAATATTCATGTCTTCATAACTCACGTCGTGCTCATCTTCATCATCTTCCAACTCAATGTCTTCTAATTCATAGACAGAACTTGAAGCCTCATGAACGGCTCCACGACTAGAAGCTGGATCCAATCTACTTAGTCCCTCTCGTGCATCTCGGTTATTTGGATCAAGTCTACAGTTAAATAAATGATTTAATTATCTTTTACTGTCCAGTCAAGAGGAAGGCGAGGTATAGGAAATTACAATATTGAAGTATCATAGCTTTAACTTTCCCTTGATCACACAATTTACAATAACAACGTAGCCACATTAAACTATATGGCTACAAAAAATTTCCGTCAGAGGAAATAGAAAGTGAACAGATACTGCTTCAGGTTATTTTGGGCAAATAGCTTTTGTGAAATGAACCGGTACAACCAGATAATCATTATGTTTACATAATAAAATGAATGAAACTATAAATTACTGACGATAGTGACAACGTAATTATGATGTAGACCTCATCGATGATATAAAACAAAATATCTCCGTAATACTACTTTTATTGGATTTTAAGCCATTTTAATCGTAACGACAAACATGCTTCCCTTCGCTCAATTACCACTTTACGGCCACATATGCATTTCTATCTGAAACCATGATTATCATTTCCATTCATGAGCGATGGCTACGTATTATTATCAACGTCGATTAATGGCATAGCTAGCAGCATTGTATGTAGGCAATGTCCAAGTCCAACTAAAGTGAGCGAATCAAATTAATGATCCGCAACAATCGTAAATATCTGACCACAGACGGATCTCTCTACTACGAAGCTTTCAGGCTTACACATCTGATACACGTATGTAAAACAAACAAAAAATAACTCGCAGGTCTTCAATGTATCAAACGTCAATGCAAGCCACAATGAGCCACTAGAGATCGTAAATACATGCATGCAACTAATTGCATAAGACAGCCGATAAAACGTCAACAAAAAATGAACTGAACGATGAATGCAGATTAGCTAGCAATTCACAACAGAAAATACATATTGTTCACTCTTCACTGTAGCTAACAGTAAGTAGCACACATGTACAATTAGAAGAATTTCTACGCCAGTTTCTCCAATGATCAGTCAGCTAATACAACATCTTAGAAACTGTACGATATCATGTGATATAGTGATCAGAATGAACTTACCTTAACGCTATAGAGAAATGATCTGCAGCCTTGTCTTCCATATTATTCTTGCACATAAGTTCAGCCAGTTTCAAATGGAGTTGTGGCGGATTACATTGAAATGATACTTGCTTCTGCAGCAAATTTATAGCATTCGTGTAAGCTCCTTCCTGCAAGAATATAATCATTATGTATTACATGATATATAACAGGTCCTGCGATAACTGTCTTCGCTCAAAATTAAACATGTTCACAAACCATGTTCACAAACAGACACCAGGGTTTAAATAGCTACCGGGTCTCTACTACTCTACTAGTCACCTCGCCAGAAGGATTTGACGTGTTAGTGGTTATGTGCTCATTCTTAATTTCAGTATTGTACCATTATTTCCATCCCCCGTAAGCGTACGCAAGGACTGAGCATATGATTATGATAGTATACTTAAATGCAACTACCTATGCAGGTAGAAAATATGTAACATAAACTGAATCCGAATACGTTCGTTTACACAAACTAGCATAGAAACTTTTACAAATATTGTCCATCCGATTCCTTTCCACTCCAAATTCCACCTTACTCGATTGCTGAACATACCGCTTAGCATCCGTAATTAACTAGGTAGGTAGGTACTGTGTTAAATTAATGTCTTAAAAATTTATCACGTCTGGATTATATTTCCACAGAGACATTTTTATAGAGTTTTGATTAACTCCCTCATGTAAAACAATAAACTCCTACAACTTGATTAAAACTCACCGATTCCCAAATTTCAACAAGCATGAATATCGCAGGAAGATATTTCGGATCTTGTACAAGAGCCTTTTCCAAGTAGTTTTTAGCTTTGCTGACGGTCAAAGGATCTTTCTGCATTGCACTGGCACACATCTGCATAAAAACAAGCAGCAGATTAATATCTTGTTAAATATCACATTACATCGAACTGAAACCACTTCATCATAGCACAACAACAATTAATCCAAAATAATCAAATTTCACGATTACAAGTTATTTAAAAATGTCTTACAGTTAAGGTACGTGGTGTTTGGCCGAGTTTTTTGGATGCGGATGTAGCTATTGTCAATGCATCGCGAAACCTGTGCATTGCGATATAACAATCAACAAGCCCTTTGTGGGGCTCAAACCGTAACGGAGCGAGTAGCATTGCTTCCCGAAAACAGTCCAGAGCGTCTTGATATTTTTTCATGTCGAGTAAAATATGTCCTTTGGCAAGGTATCCTTCAGGATTTTTTCCCACACCATAACTCGAGCAATTTGCGCCCTACTCAAATCAAACAAATATCACTGTCTGAATTGTACAAAGTATTTGTAGACAGAAACAGTGTATTATCTACCTAGGTACAAATAACGACGGCATTCTGAAAATCAAACACGCAACTCACCCTGTGAGCAAAGTAAAGACCCCTCGCGCTTCTATTAGTTATTTGTGCAAAATACGCAAGTGATATCCACGGTTCACTTTTACGATCCTGGTAATTGTTTTCAACTAATTTTAACATAAGCTTCTCCAATTCTGGTACTCTCTTTTCGGACCAGAGTAAAAACGCTAACAAATCCATCCCAGTCATATTTATTGCATCGTTCATATGAGCCTGTAATACACAGAAAAGATTAAACTAGGTACCTATATTGGGCATACGCTTTACTTATACATTTTTACACTTAATAACAACGTAATTAATATTTTGGTAAAAAATCTTAGTTTTCTATACACTATTAACAGCTAGGGACATTCACATTACTTACCAATTTTAAAGGAACAATAGCAGACTGATAGTCGCCGAGATACATATGAGTTTTACCTAGTGAGACTAAAATGGAATGATTGTTCATAAGAGCTGTTGAGTCTTGTAAATGATTAAAGAGACTTAGAGCTTGATTTAAGTCTTTTGAGTAAAAGGCAGTATTTGCTCTCAACCATAAAGTGAACCTGTAAAAAAATCATATTGTAATTAAGAAATAAAGACGGATTCAGCTAGTCGCAGCAGTTCTAGGATTTAGCTGTAAACGTTTGATATTTGTAACCTCTTTTATTTTTCACAGTTACAAATTATAAGTACCTATTAGACAAGACATTATAATTCTAAATAATATAACTTACCATTGCGGCTGAGGTACTTTAGCGTTCTGCTGTATAAAGCCAATAATGTCTGATTCTTTTAAACCAAGTGACAAAAGCGCTTCAATTGCTTCTAGAGCCATAGGACATTCCTGTAACAATGGTAAAAAGATCAATCAATTTGTCGGGTGTAGGTATGTAGGGTGGTGAACTAAAAATGAACTGAATTTTCTTGTGCACATTATTTTGCGTTACAAAACTATTTTTCCTACCCGTAACACTTCCTTAAAAGATGTGACAGCCGCTCTTTCCATCCCATTTTCCAAGTAAAGCTTTCCCAAAGCCATATTAATTCGCGAAGTCCTTTGCTTGGCTGAAATACTCTGAAGCATACTTAAAGCTTCCAAAGGTTTGTTACACCGTACATTGCATAAGTACAACTTATATTTCAGATCTGAAAAATAAATCACCCGTTCGTTTCCATGTTATATAATTAAGTAGACCAAAATCTACAAATCGCACCAACAAATGCATCGTTGTAAGCAATAAGGGTACACTACGGTTCCATAATTTGTTCAAATAGATAATGACTAAACAAAAATTTGAATTTACCATTGCTACAATCTTCTGCTATTTGTTCTTTCAGCTGTGGGGTGAACTTCATTAGTGTCTTATACATCTGAAGTGCCTTTCGGTAAGATGACTCAGCCCTCGAATATTCAAGGAGATGGTAGGCTGAATCTCCAACAAAAATAAGCACTTGAAGATGTTGTGGGCCAGTTAAAATATCGGTTGCTTTGTCCGTCAGCGTCAACAGCATTCCTCCCTGAAGTTTAATGATAATTTTACATTTATGATAAACATTTACGCTTCAGCTCATTTAACTTAATGCTAAACAAAACAATATTATAGTTTTAAAATTTACATAAAAACCGAAAACCCAGTGTTTTAGGAACAGTGAGAAGTTAACAAAACCGTAATACTGTCTAACATGTATCAGAATGACACAGCTAGCAGTCTTATCGATATAATTTTTTAAATTTATCTGGCATTCCTGTTTTATTTTATTTTATCATTACGAATATTGCCTCATATCGCATTTTTTGCGACACACCACACAACATTCAAAAGTATCAAAAGGTTTGTACACTAGCAACCAGCCGATAAGTATTTTGGTAGTTTTTGGTACTACTAATGACTGAATTTCAAGGTTAGTTATTGTCATTGTGTGGCATTATCTCTTACTTATAAATCTAATTTTGAATTTATGATTTAGACGCCCTTAAATAAGCTGAAAATCTCAAACATTAACAATCTAGTGTCAAACTTAATTTGTTTCTTTAAACAAGCCATCACTTTTAAAGTCAATCGTCCGTCATCAGTTTCCCATACCCGGCCTTTGATACTCAATTCCTCAGTTAAAGTGTCAAGTGAGTTCCGGAGCGCTCAACCTAGATCAATATTGAATATCACTAACCCTTAAATTTGAAATGACAAAAAATCAAAAAATCCTTCACTGACTGTTGACTGATCTAGCTCTTTCATATTTTGGTAATTTGTGCATTATAAAATTATAACTTACATAATAGTGGAAAAGTGGAATACTGGAATAGTACATACCAAAGAGAGGACATTTGAATAGAGCTGTTCATGATACAGATGACAAAGCTGGTCATAGTAGAATGTTTTCTGGATCCCACTGCAGTCAACTTCTGCGGCAGAGGTAAACGAGGTCATTTTGGAAAAATTTAATATTTTCCTCAAACACTACGTTTAGAGCCTAGGTCACCCACCTTTCCTTCAGGAACACTAACTTTTGTGTATGAAATAATTATCACTGGTCACAGAACTTAATAACACTTAAAACTCGTCAACTTTATTTTTCACACATTCAACATTGGATTATTAGTCGGTTTCAAACCCATTTATTTGTTACGTTACTTACTCAAACGAAACTAGCTAGCAAAGGTGTAAGCCACTCTCGTCTCGTCTCTAGTACAGGGAAGTGGTCTATATGCCTTGGGAAGTGGAAGGGAAATGCCTGATGATCTCTGAAAGAGACAAAATATTGAAATCTTGTGGACAC